>JAJEJH010000273.1:154733-456089 GCA_026122585.1 Anacardium occidentale
CAAAGACATGAAACCTTATCAATATTTGATTTACCTTGAAATGTAAAATCAAAGAAGCTATTCAACCCTTCTAAAAATTCTACGGTAACTATTGGTAAACTCATCCAGCTCCTACACTTGCGAATATTCATTATAACGTACTAATAGACAATAACACAGTTAAAATTATACCTAATATAAACACCAAAATCAATCAGACCATGTGACATTTCATAGTTATATTGCAAACACAAATACTCATCCGTTAACTTTAATAATAAAACATGAGCTTTTCTTTTTAATTTCCAATTTTAGGTGTTTTTGAAAAAATTAAATTGTTAATATTTAATTTTAACAATGAAAATTACATCCCAACAAGTATAATAAAACATCATAATTAATTATGGAATTTTGTGTTTTGTGATGGAGCATGATCAATTGTTTGTTTTGGTCTTATCAAACTAACAAATAATAATTATGATGTCTGTGGGAATCACATTATATTTTACAGTAACAAAAAACGATAAATAATTTTTATCTGAAGAACATATAATTGATTGAATCATGCTTGAAGCCAAATAAAATAAATTAATTAATTAAAATAACTTAATTTTAGATTGTTAAAATGATATTAACTAACATTTTATAGATTATATGAATATAATTAAGAAAATATATTTTGTTGAAATTGTCTAAATATGTAAAGATGTTTGACCATCAATGATTCAATTCAAAATATTTATCACTCTTAACATAAAATCTTTGATAAAATGTTTATTTTATCTTTGAAATGTGTTATTGTGATTATAAGTGTCAATCACGGATTCCAATATGAATAAACTCAAATAAAATTTAATTTTTAGACTATATTAAATCTAAAAAAAATTAATTTTCGATCAATGAATTAATATTCAAATTTAATATTTAAATCATTTGTGAAAATTAGAAAATCGAATTAAAATAAAAACTATAATAAAATTAATGATCAATTTGACATGCTATCTAGGAAAATCCGAGCCCAATAATTTGACAAGAATCAAGGGTATTCATGGATTAATCTCTTAAAAACTATATGTATTATTTATTAAGGTTTATGAATAATTAATGTATTCATTAGCTTACAGAAACTTTGACATTTAGTTTCTAGGGCCTTCAAAAAAAATTTATAAATCATAAATTTGTGCATTGTATTAATAATTTCATAGAAATTTATAAATCATAAAATTATTATAAATTTCATAGAATTTTTTTTTTCCTTTTCTATGATAAAATATGTGCATTGTATTAATAATTGGTTCTAAATAATGATTCAATCAAACACTTCCAACTCAATATCACATACAAACCAACCCTCTAATCGGTTGGATTTCAATCATTTGCTCCAAATTCAGATACAGAACTTAATAATTAACATACTTTAATAAATAACAAATAACAAAAATAATTCCAAAAATTTCAGAAAACTTACAACTTCGTCTCCAAATGAGAGCCAAGCTGAAGAAGAGAAGAATGTTGTCTCCAAATGAAGAAGAAATGGCCGAAAATCGTCGAAAACATGCCTGAAACCGGTGAAAACAACAGCCACAACGGGGGAAAAGAGAGTGCAGCGGCGGGAGGAAATGGGAGAAGGAAGAAGAAAAGTTCGCGCGTTAGGTTTAAAAAGACTGTTACCGGCGTTTTTAAGTGAGTTGTACCGGCGTTTTTATAAACGCCGGTAAAAATAATTATAGCAGCGTTTTTTTGTGGCGTTTTATTAAAACGTCGCTAAAACGTATTCTTTTAGCGGCATTCGGGTAAACGTCGCTAAAAAACCGTCGTTAAAAGCCCATTCTGCTGTAGTGTGCATGGCTGAAAAAATGCACTACTAGCATTTTCGCGCGTTTACATGTGAATCCTCTCAACAGGACCCATACAAAAGCCACCTAACTCAGGAAAAACTCTATTTCACCCCAAAACTCTCTCACAACCCTAGAATTCTTACCAAATCACATTCTAACCCATATTAGTTACCTAAAAGACATTCCTAACCCTGAGATGTTATAACAATCAATATTATAAATGTGGATATAGGCTTTTGAATTTTAGCACGAACCGCATTAAAAATCTTGCTATATTCATTTTTTCTTTAAATCTAGTCACCCATGACTCAAAATTCCTTGTCAAGCTACATAAACGAGATTTCTGGAAGTGAACAGAAAAAAATGTTGCTAATTGCCTAGATCAAAATTATTTTGGTAAAGACTTTGCTCAATAGTATCATCAAGACTCTCAAAGTCATGTGTGGTAGTAATACCAGACCAAATACAATGAATAATGGGTTCATGAGCTAAACCTTCGCTAAACATTGAAAATCTTAACGCCATGATGCCTTTCTCCCAGCAATTATTGCAATAATTCTTGCTAAGAAGAATGCCCATGTTGTGGCAATTCCACCTAAAAGGTAATGAGTTACTTGTACAATTTTCAAGGCTCTAGGCCAAGTAGCAGGAGCAACTTCTTATTTATTATGAGCTCAAACAATATATTCAACAAGTTCTTATTGATAACAACGTCTGTTAATAGAAACATTAAACTAAAAACTTTGTACAAAATAAGCACCTTTGAAAAAACGTCCTATACAAATAATAAGAAACCATGAGACTGAATCACCTTTTTTCACTAAGTCTAGTTAGTTAATGTATTTCTCTTCGATGCTAATCCCATCAACAACAATTTAGATTCTCCTAATTAGCATTCTTAAGTAAATATAAAAATTTTCTAGAAAGGAGTTATTGACATGACCCAGAAAAAAACTATTATTTAAGGTATTGTATTACAAAGCTTATAAATTATTATTATCTTCTTACATTCCATAAATTTCCTCAATGCTAAAAATATAATATAATTAGAAAACAAAAAATATATCTAACTTAAAAATAACAACTAATGTTTTGAAAGCAAAACAAAAGTAGAGATATAATATAAACTTCGTGAATCAAATCGGTGCATCAATCCCTTTGTTAAGGAAGAGAGTTTGAGAAATATTGCAAAACAAGTATATTAGGCAAGGATATGAATAATTAAATAGCTCAATAACAAGAAATTTTTTTAATTTTTTCTGCTTTTTCCAGATTGCCTTAGATGGTCCAAGATGCGTATGCATACACTTTACAATATTCCATCTTGATAAAATAGAAAGATTTGATTATACAAGCAAAAGATCTTAAAACGATATAAGTAATATATAACTATATAATGATAATTTGATCTACCAAATAATTTGATTTGAAATGGAAAACAACAGTAATTACTTATTTTGTTGATAAGAATCTTATGAAATCGATTGAGACCAATGAACTTTTAATTTCATCTTCTTCTTCTCATAATTGCATGTATTCAGTAAGACTGATTGCAGTTAAAAGAGATCAACTATATAATAGTAATTAAGCATAATTGCAAAAGAAACGATGGTGATTAAAATGGAAGTTCCGTGATTAAAACTAAAATTAATTTACATATAAAAAAATGGGCATCGTACCAAACTTTCTGGTCCCTTTTAGGGTTTTTTTGAAGATACCTTAAAGCTAGACAACACATGCATGCATTGTTGCTGAACATAACAACAATTTCATCTTTTCTAGATTGAATTTTTCAAAAGCACGCAATTTTTTATTTGTATTTTGCAAAAAAAAAAAAAAAAAAAAAAATGTATGAATACTAATCAATTAAGTAATGTATACTTGGGTTAAGCTTAGTATTCAAAACCCTTTCTATGGTGTAAGAATAGTCTTGTCCTCTTGGTTTCTAAAACTAGCAACGTCATCCCTTCTCCAACGTTTCTTGATTAGGTTAATTTAATGTGTGGATTTGGAAATTGAAGTAGGGGATGAACTTGTCAGTTTCTGAAACCAAGGGTTTCGGTTTCGGTTTAGTTTAGACATAAAGGCAATGTCGACGGCCTTCATCATTTTAGAATCTAGCAACCTCTAGCTTCTTGATTTTCAAAGAAGTTACTATTAACACTACAGCATACCGGAGCTTTAGCGGCCGTTTTTTAGCGGCGTTTGTACAAACGCCGCTAAAAGCTATATGGTTACCGGCGTTTTTTTTAAACGCCACAAAAACGGCACATAAACGCCGCTATAGATAGATTTACCGGCGTTTTTAAAAACGCCGGTAAATCTCATTAAAAAACGCCGCTATAGGTCATCATAAACCTAGCGCGCGAACTCTTCGTCTTCTTTTCCCATTTTCCCTCCCGCCGCTGCAGCCGCTTTTCTCCGACTGTGCCCGCTGTATTCGCCGGTTCCAGGCTTGTTCTCGACGGTTTCCGGCCATTTCTTCTTCATTGGAAGCTGAAATTCTGCCCTTCTTCGCATTGCTCCGCATTTGGACGCTAGGTTGTAAGTTTTCTGAAACTTTTATGTTTATATTTTGTGTTTTATTATTTATTAAAGTTTGTTAATCGAAATCCAACCGATTTGGAGGGTTGGTTTGGATGTGGTATTGGATTGGAAGTGTATTTAGAATTTTAAGTTTTGAATATTTGATGTTTGCGGTTTTTGTTTTGATTTCGGTATTTGTTTTGCGGTTTTTGTTTTGATTTCGGTATTTGTTTTGCGGTTTTTGTTTTGATTTTGGTATTTGTTTTGCGGTTTTTGTATTCATTAACACTCATCCATTAGTATATGTATAAACATTATAGCTAGTTCATCACATTCTTATCAAAGCAATTACACATAATTACATACTACAAGATAAAATATTATGATCGTCAAGTATAAACTTTCTCAATTAATTACTCTACTTAATTTTAAACCCTGCTGATTATATGTTAAGTATTCTGGAACACTTACTTGAGAGGCCGAATAAAAACAAATTGCATAAGGTGTTTTGTGATTTCAGTTCCATACAACATAAAAATAATCTCTTCTTTTATTTCTCAGACACAGCTTCAGATTTGAGTAAAAGTTTTCAAAAGGTTTATGCAAATTTATTTTGTAAGATTTTTAGGACATAATTGAGAACTCTGTGAATTGAAACTGTTTTATGTTTTGAGAACTTTTCAAATATTCAAAGTAAGTAAAAACAAGCAGCCCAAACTAAGAAAAATGCAAAATGCAACCCAAAGTTGCAGCTCAAACTAAGTAAAAATGCAAGCAGCCCAAGCTAGAAAAAACAAGATACAAATTTACAAAATGTGTTTCCCACATTGCCAACAGACCAGGCCATCTAAGAGACAGAAGAAAACTCCTACTGCTGCCTGCAAGTTCAGTTGCACAGCTGGGAAAGCCACCATTTTCCACAGCCAACACTGCTACTCCCATTGTTGCCAGCACAAATATTAAAACAAAAAATTCAGAATCCAGGCCATATCACAAACTTAAAAGAAGCACATAATCATAAAATATCAGATTAAATAATTATAGATGTGTAACTAAGAAAACAGTATTTAAAATGGGTTACTTGAGATCAGTAATGCTTAATTTGGTTTTAGTGGAAATATTTTTACTGTATTGGTCAAAAGCAGACCAATGATTAGCTAGCAATTACACATAATCAAGGTGGCCAACCTTGTGGTAATCACTTGTTGACATGCCATTGACTGACTTCGCACCGTAAGTTTATAATATGTACAGAGTAACTTTATTAACAATGTGAATCTCTCAGCGCAGCAGTTTGCTTCACTAACAGAGTCCTACATATACCAGCCACTCCCTACAAAATTAGCATTGAAAGAATCCTTTTTATTATCAGAACTTTAACAAAAATTTCTAATATTGGACGTTACTTTATGAGTTTAGATAGTATTATATTTAATTAAATAAAATGAAAATTAGCATAAAGATCGCACCTTTTACCTAAATTCCTTCACAATCTACTGAAAGCAATAATGCATTTATAAGAAATTCAAACAGTTTATGGTAATATGTTATAATGTGAAACAATAAAAAGGAAAAAAAATTGCAAACTTGAAGACTTGAAGTCATTTAAGATAGTTCATAAGAATAAAGGCAAACATTTCCTTTCACCCAAATGAATGCTTGAAGATAGGTACAATATAACATGGCTTAGTTCTATTTTTTATGTCATCAGTCAAAGAATACTGCAACCAAAGCCACAATTAAAGTTGTATCAAATGACCATGGAAATATGGTTAGTCGAAATTTATTCCTTCTCACATATAACTGATGAAGCTTGTACATGAGACTAGTCTGCATCAAATGAAGAAAATTCAGTGATGGCAGTTAAATTTGATGAAGTGAAATGAATTTGGAGTTAGATTTGACAATAAGTATTTGATACTACATGGAATGAATTTCTAGATAGATGACAGTAAAACAATATGACAAAAGTAACCAGCAATTAACTGACTGGATTTCATTCAGTTAACATCTCATTGCAACTATGTTTATATGGAAGAAGCAGAGAAGGATGAATGAGATATAATCGGTGAAATAAAGACTGAAACATAGAATGAGCATCCATGATTTTGCAGACTTGAGAGAAACTTATATAATGTATCTCACATGTTTGTGAGCTAAAACACCAAGAACTTTTGGGTAAAATCCAGAAAAAGTAAAGTCAGTAAATGAATATAACGAACAAGAAGGAGCCCAAGTAGCTAGTTCATTATACAAATTCTACTTTTGAAATTCAATTTCAGTTGCCATTGCAATCCTCCAAACATCCAACCATAATATCAAGTCTGTGAAAGTTTGGATTCTTACAATTAAATGATTTTTCTTTTATCATACTATAATTAGCATCATATTATGATATCAAATGACCGTAGAGAAGTCTTCACAGCACTGTGTAGTATTTCACATAGAGCAAAGAGACACAAGACAATATTAAGCTTGATATGCCAGTATCAGGTGGACAGGAAGTGGAGAATTTAGGTAGTCAATTTTGACAGAATAACAATTTGTTTCCATCTATAATATATTCCACCAAATTGCACCTCTCATCCCCATCTGAATAAAGTTTCATGGCAAAAACACCAATAAGATATGTAAATGCAATTGAGCTTAAGCACCCATTAAGTCACCAAATGAATACTTGAGGCAAACCATAGCTGCACTTGTAAGATTCACAAACCATATTTCATTGCGAGTTCATGTTCATTATAATTATGGCTGATTCAGTTCAACTTCAAAGGAGTTAATTCCCAACATCTGCAGAACCTTATACAAGCAAACATAACACAAATTTTACACACTCAATGACAAACCCATAAACGGACATCCACAAAGATTTAAACAATTCAGTCTCATACACATTAAGTTGCCTAGTGAAACATTGTAGAGGCAAATTATACTTGTAACATAGACGCCAGAATTATAAAATTTACAAATCATATCTCATTGCAAGTTCACACAATTGAACGCAGAATCAGAACATTCAAACATTCCAAAAATACAAACTTTACACAATAGCAAAATCTCAATTTCATTCTAACAACCATAAAATAAAGAATAAAAAAAGTCAGAAAAGAAAGAGAGCATAACATTTCAAAAGCACAAACTTTACACAATTAACAACAATCCCACACATAAAAAACTCAACTTTAACTCTCCCAACCAAAGAACAAACCCAGTAAAGATTAAAAATCGGGAGCAGTAACCCAATACCTTATGTAGTTCCTACTTCTTGTAAATTTGAACATTCCAAACCCTTGAAACTAATAAAAGAGTAATAATTTGTACTCAAATTCCCAACATTCAAAAAAACATAAAGCATTTCAACCGAACCTCTTTGTTTTAAAAAACAAAAAAACATGTTATTTCCCTTATAACTAAGAAAGACATTATACCTATGAAATGTCATATGGTCTGATTGATTTGGTGGTTACATTAGGTATACTTTTAACTGTGTTTTTCTCTATCAGTACGTTGTTATGGATACTCGCAAGTGTAGAAGCTGGATGAGTTTCCCAACAGTTACTGCAGAATTTTTAGAAGGGTTGAATAGCTTCCTAGATTTTGCATTTCAAGGTAAATCAAGTACTGACAAGGTCCTATGTTCTTGTAGAAAGTGTGTTAATTACTACTACAAAAATCGGATAGAACTGTATGACCATCTAGTGGTTTATGGATTTATGGTTGGTTATACGACTTGGTATTGTCACGGTGAATCTATGGTCACACAACAGCCAACCCCAGACATCCAAGTACAAAAAGAAATGGGTACAGATAATTCCATAACAGAAATGTTACATGATGTTTTGGGGTATCTGAATAACTTTTCGATACATGTAATCATGGCAGAGATGCAATTGAACCCAACATCAATGATACTATGATGGAAGAACAACCAAATCGGTTTGTTGGAGAAAAGGAAGACTTCCAGAAGTTAACAGAAGATGCTAAGGAAGAATTATATCCAGGGTGTGAGAATTTCACTAAACTGTCATTCGTTTTGCATCTCTATAATTTAAAATGTCGTTATGGTTGGTCTAACGATTCGGTTGATGCTTTAATTAAGCTTTTAAAAGATGCTTTTCCAAAGGGTGAGACATTACCAAACTCTTTTCATGAAACAAAAAAGATTATTGAAGTCTTAGGACTTAAATATGTGAAAATTCATGCTTGTCCCAATAACTGTATGTTATTCTGGAAAGAAAAAGCTTCTGATGACTTATGCTCAGTTTGTGGGGCGTCTCAGTGGATAAATCATGAGAGTGCTTCATCTAGTGCCATGGGAATTTCTAATAT
This sequence comes from Anacardium occidentale, assembly GCA_026122585.1. Classification (NCBI taxonomy): domain Eukaryota; kingdom Viridiplantae; phylum Streptophyta; class Magnoliopsida; order Sapindales; family Anacardiaceae; genus Anacardium; species Anacardium occidentale. The sequence continues at coordinate 163,409 of JAJEJH010000273.1, forward strand.
GGTCAAGAAAAAAAGAATTTCGACGAAAGTGTTGCGATATTTTCCTATCAAGCCGAGACTTCAAAGGTTATTCATGTCCCCAAAAACTTCAAAGTTCATGACTTGGCATGATAAACACCGTACCAAGGATGGAATCATGAGACATCCGGCTGATTCAGAAGCATGGAAAAGCTTTGACTCGATCTACCCTACATTTGGCGAGGAACCACGTAATGTTAGATTGGGTTTAGCGAGCGATGGTTTCAATCCGTTTGGTAATATGCAAAGCACTTACAGCATATGGCCGGTCTTTTTACTTCCCTACAATTTACCACCATGGTTGTGCATGAAACAACAATTCTGCATGCTCTCATTGTTAATTCCTGGTCCTTCTAGGCCTGGTAATGATATTGATGTTTACTTGCAACCTTTGATAGAGGACCTTAAAGACTTATGGGAGACAGGGGTGGAAACGTTTGATGCCTCATCGAATCAAATGTTTCAATTGCATGCAGCAATTATGTGGACCATAAATGATTTTCCTGCTTATGGTAATCTCTCTGGGTGGAACATTCATAGTTGTTTTGCATGTCCTTGTTGTAACACAGAGACCGACTCCAGACGTCTGAAGAATGGTAAAAGGTTTTGTTTCATGGGCCATCGTCGGTTTTTGGATATCACTCATAAGTCTCGATTTGATACAAAATCATTTGACGGGGCAATCGAATTAAGATCCACTCCGGTTCCACCGTCAGGGTTTACAATCCTGGATCAGTTGAAAAATATCAAGTTCATGTACGGAAAGATGCATAAAGAAGTTACGGGGGTCAAGCCAAAAACATGGAAAAAAAAAAGTATTTTCTTCCACTTACCTTACTGGCAATCGCATTTAATAAGACATAACCTTGATGTGATGCACATTGAGAAAAATGTTTGTAACAATGTGGTAAATACAATTCTCAATATTGATAAAAAGTCAAAGGATAACATTCATGCTCGTCAGGACTTGCAAGAGATGAACATAAGGAAAGAGTTATGGCCTCAACAGCGGGATTCAGGAAAAACCTATTTACCTCCGGCCTGTTATACGATGGTGTCGCATGAGAGGAAAGTTTTTTATGGAGTGTTGGAACAAGTTAAGTTTCCAGATGGTTTTGCCTCAAACATTTCACGATGTGTTCGTAAACAACAGAAATTATCTGGTTTAAAAACTCATGATTGTCACGTATTAATGCAACAACTTCTTTCACTTGCATTACGAGGTACATTGCCTACGAAAGTAAGTTCTATTCTGACTGAACTATCAAACTTCTTTCAAGCTTTGTGTGCAAAGTCACTTCGGATCCATGATCTCGAGCAACTTGAAAGAAAGATTGTGCTCACACTCTGTAATATGGAAAAAAATTTCCCCCCTGCATTTTTCACAATTATGGTGCATTTGGTTGTTCATCTGGCTACAGAAGCGAGGCTTGCCAGGCCAGTGCAGTACCGCTGGATGTATCCAATCGAAAGGTAAATGTTATTAAAAAATTTACTTCATAGTCATTTCTTGAAAGTAAGCTCACACTCTGTCATTCATCAGGTTATTAGGTACTTTAAAATCAACTGTCCGAAATAAAGCTCATCCAGAGAGTTCGATTGCTGACGCGTTTCTTGCTTCAGAGTGTTTGGCATTTTACGCTCAATATCTAGATGACGGCAAATCATCGCAAGGCCAAAAAGACACAACTAATGCACCTACGTCCAAGTCAATCATATTTCCCCAAGTTAGGCAATCGTCTGGAAGTGTTCAAGGTTTCATGATGGATGAAAATATGTGGGTTCAGGCACAACGTTATGTTCTTTTCAATTGTGATTCAGATATAGTCCGGAGGTGTCGAGAGTAAGTTATCTTTGACGATGAACATATCCATGAATATATCGACATCAAATTGTGATGATATTGTACTCATTTGTCCCTAAATTACAAAGAACATGTTAGCGCTATCAAAAGACAGCATCGTCGATGACGACTAACTCAACATGAGATTGACCACTTACACAGCGAATCCTTCCATGAATGGTTCAACGTAAAGGTAAATGAAGTTTGTCCTTTTTTATATATATCTATGTATATATGTGTATATTAGTGGACATTTACAAATAACTATTCATGTTGCTTTTAGGCAAAAGATCTGGACCTTGACGACGATAAGCAGCTCATGACTGAAATAAAAGCCCTTGCGCGTGGTCCAAACTATATTGCAAAGAGGTTCAAATGTTTTGATTTGTATAACGGGTATAGATTTCGAACGAAGGAATATGAGAAAGACATGAGCACATAGAATTGTGGAGTTATGGTGGTAGCCAAAACCCAAAGTTATGCCAGTAGTAGCGACTCCAGGCCTGTGTTAGGCGATGTGACTTACTATGGTGCATTAACTGATATTATTGAACTCAACTATTACGATGAATTTAAGATTGTACTATTCAGATGTGATTGGGTTGATGTTACCCATGGTAGAGGGATAACACAGGACGCACAAGGATTTACGCTAACAAGTTTTGCTCACCTAATTCACACTGGTGATCATATACTTGATGAACCTTTTGTGTTTGCATCTCAGGCTCAACAAGTTATCTTTGTCCAAGATCGAAGAGATGAACAATGGGTTGTTCCTTTGCCCATAAGGCCTAGAGATACCTTTGATTTAGGAGATGTTGCATTTGATGGGGGTAACATTGATGTGAATATCCCTGACGAGGAAGGGAATATTCTCCATTTAGCAAATCAGATAGAGACAGAGAATGATGATTTTGAGCTGATTAGGAGTGATATAGACGACATTTTCGTTGATATGCTTACTGAGCAACAGTTATAGGATGATGATGACAATGTTGGTTAAGGTTAACTCAATTGTTATCTTTGTTGTGTTATTGATTTCTTTATCAACATGATACAACCTTTTACATGCGTTTTTTTGTTTCTCTTACTTATTTACATATGAATCTATAAATAACGAGAATTTTATTTTATTTTTTTACAGATTACAGCTAAAAAATGCCAAGGAAAAGAGATATACGAATGGTCCTCGAGGGGTAATCCTCCCAAAGCATTGACCCACAAGGTCAACTGCAAGACAGCACCCCAACCACAGTTGGTAAAAGACAACATGCAGTTAACAGTTATGACATTTTGTTATCAGCATATGGCCATTGACTGATATGTTATTTGTTCTCATATGTATTACAGGTCAGGACTCAGAAACAAGACGAAGGGGACCAACTTTGATGTCGAAACTTTGGAATAGGCCTCCGGGTGAGAAGGTCACGGTGCAGTTTAACGATATGCACCAAGGAGTAGGACCCGAAGCTCGTACTTTGGCTAGTTTTCTGGGGAGTTTAGCAAGGAATTGTCAATTGCTCCCGTTAAATATACAAGATTGGAGGCGAATTCCGGCATCAGAGAAAGAAAGGATTCTTGAATTGGTTAAGGTAAGATTGCATTATTGTCAAACATACTATCACATTTTTTTCTTACGGGCCCAATAACACGAATTAATACTGTATGCTTTTTTTCAGGCAAGGTTTTCATACCCTCCAGAAGGAGACAAATGGGTGTTACAGTCTCTGGGTAAGAAATGGAAAGACTATAAGTATGACTTGAAAGCAGAGTACTATGAACGTTATCCCAATATTGATGACCTTGTCAACAATAAATCGAAACGAATTCCACAAGACCAGTGGATGGCTCTCGTAACACAGTGGCATTCTGAGCAGGGGCGGGTAATATAATTTTTGCTCTTTCTTGTCTAGTTACGTAATGATGAATTGTATTTTTTTATTAAACATTTTCTTTGTTTCAGAGACGTAGCGGAACAAATAGAAGGACTTGTTCTGCTCAAACAATGCCACATACTGGAGGAACAAAGAGTATAGCGCGATTAATGAATGAAATGGTTAGTTTTTTTACCCTCATTGTTAACCATATGATTAGGTCTTGTTGTAATTGTATCTTTCTTCATCTGAGGAACAGACAACAAGTGGTGAACAGCCGTCATGAGCCAAAGTGTTCATAGCCACCCATCAGACTCGTAAAGATGGGAGACCTATTGATCAGGACTTTGTACACGCAATCGTGAGTTTAGTTTCTGTCACTTTATTTGTGGTTGTGATAAATTTCGTGTAATAAGACATTGCTTTTTGTAATGGATTTAGGAACTCCTTCAAGAGAAGATAAATGAGTTACAAAGTTCTATCCAAGAGTCAAATGTAAGTCTTCCAGAGATGGAAGATAATGCATTTGCTCAAGTGATAGGACCAGAAAGACATGGTCGAGTGCGTGGATTAGGATTAGGTCCAACGCCTAGCATGTACAAGGCATCGGCATCGACATCGACATTGGCATCTCACCACTCAGGCGGCCCTCCAAGTGTGAATAATGAGGCGGACGACAGAATAAGAGTCCTGGAAGACCAAGTGAGAACACTGCAAGAAGCACTTGGTAGTAGGATGAACACATTTGAATCTTAGTTGTCCATGATTTGTGCATCATTGGGCTTACGACCAACGCAAAATGATGAGCCACCTAGTGGAGAGGTAATGTTTACAGGATATGTTCAGATAACACATTTTTTTAAATCAAGTAATTATATAAAAATTATTAACCGTGGATTGTTCATTTATGTGTCATAGGTACCGCATCCATCAAGTAACCAACACTCTCCAGATGATGATCCGTAAGTTTGTATTTACGATTTGGTAAATTGTTTTTTATGTTCGAGAAATGCGTATTGGTGAAATCCAGTCGATTGGAGGGCTCGTTTGTATGTGGATATGAAGTGTTGAAATTATTTGATGTTTGTTTTATTTGTTGTTGGTTTTAATTGTTGTTTGAAATCTATATGGTTTAATGAGATATAATTCTTTGAATTGGACAAAGAAGAGTTATAAAGAAGAGAAACTCTTGCTTGTTTGAATTGTCTGTTATAAAGTTCTTTCATTTATGATGTTTTATGCTACTTTTGTTGTAGTTACACTAAATGCATGTTTTTAGGGTTTTGTATTTAGTTGTTTCTGTTTGAAGCTAGGTCAGTGTAATAGTTGAGTAATCTTGTGTAAAATCTAAATATATTGTCAATAACCGAGGTACAATGTTTTCAGCTTTGATTCTAGTTCATAAAGAACAGGTACAAATAATTCAAAGCAAGCCTTCGGTGTATGCATGTATGGGGGCGGGCTCTGTAGCACTTTTTGTTGATAGTTGTTTAATGTTTACTGATGCATCAATAGTAGTCTGCGCATATGATGGGCGTCTTGTTAAGTTCACCAAGTAGTTGAATTTTATCTTCTTGTAGCCTGAGAGTGTTTTATAGTGCAGAGTAATTAGCACCCAACCTCAGCTGAAAAGAATGTTTTTTGGTTGATGGGAGTTTCCATATGCAGGAAGTATTTTGTAGCTATACAAATTATTAGTTCATTAAATGTGATACAAATCCTTGACTTCCTAGTGGACCTAACTGCTAATTATTGTAGTTTTTGCTTCTATTACCATCCCTTTTAGAGTTTCTAGGATTTGTGTCTGCATTAGGTTGAGTTGTTTTCGAGCACTGATAGAACTGTTGCCTGTTAGATTCGAATCATTAATGGACATTGTCTGTTATTATTGTATTTCGTTCTTCTAAAATCTTTTAACTTTTTTGGCAGGACATAATGTAAGGAGTGTTGGCTCCAACAAGCTTCATAATTTTTTCTAAATTGTGTATGTAAACAATATTAGAATTAACAATTGTATTCATGTATTCCAATAATTCTAATAATACTTTATATTCAATATTTTATTAATGATGTTACTAGCTTTTTTTGTATCTATTTTTATACGGTATTGTTTTGCGTATATTATTATCAATTTATCTATAGTGTTTTGCATGATATTCATTATAAACAGGAAATTTAATTAATAAGCAGGAAAAAAGGCTTATGAAATAAGTAAAAATGTGATAAAAAAGTGAAAAAAAAAACGCCGCAAAAAAAAAAACGCCGCTATAGACAAACTAAAAACGCCGCAAAAAAATTCTAAACCGCCGCAAAAAAAATTCCAAACCGCCGCAAAAAAATTCCGGGACAAAACCAAAACCGCCGCTAAAACCATAAAAACGCCGCTATAAACATATTAAAAACGCCGCTATAAACAACAAAAAAACGCCGCTATAAGATGAAAACGCCGCAAAAACAATCTGAAACCGCCGCAAAATATTCCGCGAAAAAAATTAAAAATGCCGCTAAAACCCCAAAAAACGCCGCTATAGGGTTTGTAACCCGACAGAATATTGCGCGCCAAAAAAACGCGGGCAAAAATTGGCGGGTGTGGATGTTTTTACCGGCGTTTATCAAACGCCGGTAAAACGCAAAATTAAACGCCGGTATAGGTCTTGGACTTTTAGCGGCGTTTTTTGTCGGGTTTTACCGGCGTTCGTATAAACCGCCGGTAAAACCTTTATCGACGGGACATATAGCGGCGTTTGAACAAACGCCGGTAATATTATTACCGGCGTTTAAAAACGCCGCTAAAAGCCTCAAAAAACGCCGGTAAAAGAGGCACCTGCTGTAGTGTAATCAGGGTGACATAATGTAATTAATCTTGAAATTTCAATTTTCTCATAGTTAGAGCAAGAGGGTGAGGTTATTATTATCCTCTAAATAGGGTTTGCAATGTAATTTATTTGTAAATATTTGCATGGTAAAAGCTGGTCCAAAAAAAACTTTTTTTTCCAGTGTAAGATATAAAGATCGTACTTCTATTTTGAAATCAAAGAGTAGCGTTGAATTGTAAATTTTTTTTAATATGATTAAGCTTTCAAGTTAAAGCTCTACTTTCTTTTGGGATTAGGATTCTCAAATGAGGGAATGAAATTGTTCTTAAACCATAGAGTAGAAGGTGACAATGCAATTTCATTTACATTTCCTATTTATAGAGATGAATATTAATTTTATTGAAGGCTGACAGGACATGTAGTTACGAAAGTATCACTTTTTATTATATTGAAAAAACAAAATCTTTAAAATTTTCTATTAAATTGATCAAACTTTAAAATTTTTATATCAAATTGACTAAACGTTCACTATTTTTTTATTAAAAGTATCAAAGTACTTTGAATAAATGATTCTAAAAATTTAATTCAGTTAATAAAAAAATATAAAAGTTGAATCTTTTTTATCTTGGTGGGTGTACAAAAAGAGAAGCTAGATTTTTAACATAGGAGGAAGAAACTTTTGTTATGAAAAAATAAATCATAGAGCATACAAACTCACAAATGAAACCAAACTATTCAAAAAGAAAACTTTTGACTGCTCTTTCACAATTCTATAATCCCATTTCTGCTCCTTTTCACGATCAACAAGCAATTAATTAATACTAACATTGCCTTACACGAATTAAAATCTTTGAACAAAACTCTCCTTTTCTTCTTGTTTATTCCATGTTTCATTGCAACCAAATAAATAACAAAACGTTTTTCTCATCATTTTGAGATCAAACTCAAGAGTAGTGTGTGTGTGTGTGTGTGTGTGTGTGTGTGTGTATATATATATATATATATATATTCTTTATGAATCTTTTTCTTTCTATTTCTCCAATGATTTGGAGAGAAACTAAATTGACATTAAAAGTAACTACCTTAAACTTGTCTCTTATTATTGTTAGATTAGCAAAGAAGAAAAAAAGCGCTCACGTAAATTGTGTAACATTAAGTCAAAAAATTTAGTTATGATACTCCTAACTTAATAAAATATAATCATAAATAATGTTAAAATTGACAAAACACCATGCAAATGGGATTTTACTACCTAGTTGATGGATGGGACCCTCACTCTTCAATAAGTGGGGATGGGGCCTGCAAGTAGTTTGGGTGTTGTAGAATTTCTCTTAGAAATAAAAATATTATTAATACTTTTTTTAAAAATGACAATCTTATTAGGTTTCTGATATATAAATGAGCACATTATACTCTTGTTCAAATGATTTCAATTCATCAGTAAATTACATTAGAAATAATCTTGTTTTAAGTAAATTAAGATAAATAGTACATATTCTTTTTTTTATTATATTTATATTAGTTTGTGTATGATAATTTATTTTATTAATTCTTTATATTCTCCTCTAATTTGTTCAAAATAAATGGGAAAGGAAGACCAGAAATTTGAGGCTTGAACTCCCAAACAATGCTTTTTAGGTCCATTAAGCAAAGCCATGTGCTTTTACTACCAAGCTTTACATGTACAACATAGTGTGAATTCAATTATAACTATGCTATTATTGTTGTCCTTTCAATCTAAACCTTACACATGTATCAATCATAGTGGTTCTTTCTAGATTCTGTCTCATGAATTTTACAACTTGGCCTCCTTTCATCTAAACCTTACACGTGTATCAATCATAGTGGTTCTTTCTAGATTCTGTCTCATGAATTTTTCAAACTTGGCCTAACTCTCTCACTATAAATCCTTTAACCCACCCTTCCATGCATTCAACAACAAGAGCTAAGCTAAGCAAAGTACACTTTCTTACTTAGTTCTCAACGTATTATTTTCTGAAAGAGTAGTGAATAGAGAAGCAAAATTCAGTATTCATATTGTGATAATGGGGAGCAACAAGCAAAAGAAGAGCTTCTCTCTTTTCAGCATGTTCAAATCAAGGAGGTCTAGAAGATCTTGTGACGATTATGCATGGGAGGATAACACAGGAAGTGGGAGAAAGGTGTGGCCTAGTGATGAAGACAAAGGTTCTTGGGTTGCTGAGCCTGGTATTGACAGGATGATATGAATCCAAATCCGAGTCTAATTATGATTTCGGAAACATCATCATCGATCTATGCCTTGGTGCCCCCAAATTGCCTCTCTATCAAATTGAAGCCGCTTCGAGCCATCAAAACAAGAAAAATCAGCTTATTCGGGTTCAATCGGAGCATTCGTAAGAAATTCTGGATCCATTCGCATAACTTTCCCCAAGGCCTTCGAATCATGCTCGGGACTTGCAAAATTCAGAAATGGCACACGAAAGAGTCAAAATTCATCCAATGGCTTCATACGAAGCCAATGAAAAAAATAGAAATCGAATCGGACAAGGATCAGGCCGAAAATTAATAAAGAAAGAAAAGGCCCTGGCGTGCAAGGCCGCAAGTAGCAGCTGTGCGCGCAAGAAGCAGGCCTGGCGCCCTGCCTTGCGACGCAAGCAAGTGCCTGCTAAGCACTCATGCACACTGTCCGCGCGCAGCATGCTCATGCCGCGGCATAATGCCGCGGCCGCTACATTCTGCCGCAATTTCCCAATTTTCAGCTTTTCAAGTCTTTTTGTATGCTTGGGCTTCCAGAACCTTTCCAATGCATCCTCCTTGAAGATTTTGAGTTCCTAATGACTTTCAACACGGATTCGAGTGCCAACACCTCTCCGGATCGAGTTCGAGCAATCAATTCGGATCAAATATTCGATTCGAAAATTTGAATCCAAGGCCAATTAATCAAGGGAAGATGCATGCATGCAAAATTATGATATTTTAATTATGTTTATATTTAATTAAACATTGTAATTAGTTTTTAGGCCACTTTAATACATTTGTAATTTTCTTTTTAATATTTTCTTTATTTGACTTGTAATGTATGTTAAGTAACTAGGGTTTAGCTTAAATGTAACCATGGTTAAAACTTGCCTATATAAAGGCAAACCAAACTCATTGTAAAGGAGCTTTTGTTGAAATGAAAAATTGAAAAGCTTTTTGCTTTCCTTGTTCCATGATGCTTGGTTGGCTCATGTGAATGCATATTTCCTTTATCCAAATTTCCATTTGCAAGAAGAAATTTGGTGGTGGAAGAACCTTGGTGGTGGAATTTCCTTTATCCTTGGTTCACCCTCAAATTGGTGGAGGAATCCTTTATGCTTGAGGTTGGTTTTTCTTGCAACATTTTCATTTATGTTTGTTGGTGATAAATTAGTGTTGAATTTGGGTGAAAATTTGCATGATTTTGGGGTTGTTTTGGTGCTGGAATTTTGAGATGCCATTTCTGAAATTTTCATCACTAAAAATACAAGAAAGGGCTGCCGATTTAGATCACAGGAAAGCCCAAGAGTTCATCGCCAAACACACGATTCGCTTCTCAGAATCTGAACTTCATGCTGTTTATCAACCTGAAGCTGCAATTGGGAAACCTTGAACATCATATCAGATAAATCTAGTTTCTTTTACTTGCCTAGTTTTATATATATCAGTTAATTAATTTCTTGTATCTTTGTTATTTATTTTTAACTCCTGTAATAATGTTCAAAGCTTGTGAACCACAATAATGAATGCCGGAAAAAAAATTTATTCATATTTATATCTCTCTTAATCTTCGTCTGTACAAAATATGGGGAAGTTACATGAAATAGTAAGCAATTGATGCGTAATATTAAAGTTGAATGAATTTGAGCCCTTAATAATGCAACCATTAATCTTTGCGATTCAATCATTTCTTCACTTCGAAGTTACTGTAAATTTCGAGAATGATCCATGATTTGTAAGCTGCAATGATAACGTTGAAAGAATTTGAGCCCCTGTTTTTGAAATTAAGCATTTTTTGGTTTTTTTTTTTTTTTTTTTTGTATTTCTTCATCTCTTCACTTCAGAGTTACTGTTATTTTCAAAGAATGATCCACGGTTTGGCCTGCAGAATATTTGCAAGTATATAAGCAGCAATGGCAAAGTGGAATGAACTTGAGCCCTTGTTACTTCAGGCATATCTTTTAGATTTCATCCTTTTGTTGCTTTGAAGTTAGTTTTTAAATTTGAAGTATCATCCATGTTTAAGTTGTAATGGATTCAATTTTACAGCTGGTGAGAGTTCAGTACTCTATCTTGAAACTCATGAGATTCAAGTAACAAGCATAGCAAAGTGCTTCTTGTACAGGAATCTTACAATATATATAATTTCCAAGAGGAGAGATTGATATAAATTATTGTACTTGGTGCATATTTTGATATTTTTAGCCTTTTCAGCTTTCTGTGTTTATCTTTTTTTTTTTTTCTTTTTTTTACTGTCTTCTTTTAGGTTCTTTCATAACCAATTCATGAACTTTTAATTGAAATTTGGATACTATAATTAATCACAAGTATAACAAGGTTTAGTTCAATTAATTCGCTTAATTGCTACTTCAAAGGATGAAAACCTGGTGTCCCTCTTGAAGATTTGAAAAGCCAATTGATTGAAATGAAATGTTTTTTATGAAGAACAGAGATGAAACAATTTTATGCAATAAAGCTTTCCTAGGAAGATGCTCCCAGGAGGCAATGACCCTGTTGAAAAGGGATGGTAAGGGTTGTTTCCATAACCCCTGAATATGAAATATCCTTCATGTACTACTCACATAATTGAGATGTGAATTTGGCATCCATTTGCAATTAATGTCACATCAGAATTATATGTCATGGACTTTGATGGATTGGTCATCCGTGCACGAATTTTACCTCAAGTGTCAATATTCTTTCCATCATTTTATTACCAGCTGCGAACTCTCTAATATTGGCTTAGCAAAATCAGGACTGCAGAAGTAATGATTTTCTAACACACCATGCGAGAAATTTTAGTCTACTTTTGGATTCCAGATTCGAATATTTTGTGTTTCTTTCTGTGGATGGTTGAAGCTCTTTTAAACATCCATTCAAAGAAAAATAATACAAAGTGAAATTGATGCCAGGCTTAAAGCTACTATTGCATTGGGGAAGTTGTTCAGCTTTATGTATAGCTGGATTAAAGGATGACCATCTATGTTTATGCTTTTCTGAAACTCACTTTTCAGCTTCTCTTTAGAAGAGATCAATTATGTGATGCCTTAATTATTCTACTGATGATTTTGAGCCCTCCAAAGTTCTTTCTTTTCTACTCCACTATTAGCTATATGCACTTTTGTCTTTTTCATTATATCTATCCAATCTTTCTGCCCATATAAATGGATGATTTTTTCTGCTTTTATATTAATATTGTTTGAATATTTAAAAAGGTTCACATATTTTGTTTCTGTGCATATATAGATGCAAAATGTCCCATCATAAACTCCATCTTTAAGCAACAAAGTTCTTAATTTTCTACTGGTAAACTCTCTTAATAGAAAAAAAATAAAATAAAATCAGATTCTCACAGTTAGATGAGCACTGGGAAAAATATCTCACTCACCAAATCAATGGCTATTAATTAAATAAATGATAATAATTAAAACTCTTGATTAGTACACTACTTCAAAACATAGCAACTCTTTACATCCATCATCCATGGCGTAGTTTCAACTTTCAACACACTTTTCCTAGCAGAAGGCACAATGATTTTACCAGAATTATGTTGACATTTTTGACAAATTCCACGCGCAGGCACATGTTAGTATGTTTCTGTGTTAATTCCTCTTGTCATACTTGGTTACAGAAATAGAAATTCGCTATGTATGCAATTGAACTTGGCTATGAATTTTTCGACTTCAAACTTTATGCAAAGTATATAGATTTTGTAGCAAGAAAATTCTGATTCAACTTATAATATGGGACCTCCACCAGTCAAAGATGAACTTTAAGTTGCAGACATTTAGAATTTTAATATTCTATGGGTAGGAATAATTATACCTATGATAGCAATGTATGGTGTACTTTGGTCACTAAAAATTAACAGTTTCTTCAAGTTGAAAGGAGGGTTCTGTCTGTAAAATTTCAGGTTGAAGGTAAAGATCAACAGCGACCGGAAGATTTCTATAGTTAAAAGTGAAGGTGGGAATCTTGTGGAAATGTCCAGTGAAATATTTAAAATGTGAATTCAAGCCCACCAAATGAGGCTTTATCATTTTATGTAAGACTTCTGACCAATCTTCTACTACATTGTACTACTTTTTGTTGGTTTTAATCTGCTGAATAGCCAGAATCGATTGCTTTAGGCTTCTATTTCCAGGTGGTTTCTTTGTTACCCTTTCCTTGCAATGAAAGGAACTAGCACACCAAAGAAAATTAAGTACATTTAGAACAAAGTATTCCTCAAAGGTAAGAACAAACAGATGATTAATTTATAATGGCACATATACATGTACTCATATGCCTCAGAATATAATAAATTGGTCTGCTTCTCAATAGGGTACCTTGTAAATAAACATCATATTAGCAGAAATATCCTTAAGATTTCCAAGATAATAACTTATAATCAGCAAATCAGATGGTGAAAACCACACATGGTTATTCATTTGTTATTGAATTCATAACTCCTGTCAGTTTTTTTGGATGAACTTGTGCAATTTGGTGGTTCTTCTGCAGCCAGTTGGATCTTTCCGTAATATATTAAACATTGCTGTATTTTGGTCTTTAAAATTTACTGCATTTTGTACTCCCTATGTATCTTATGTCCACACTTAATACAAGGGCAATAGCTGTCACATTTATTGTGTGACACGTATGCGATTGACCAATTTGATGATGGATAACACATGTAACACAGTTGTTCCCATCAAAACTTGCATAAAATTTGATTCTATTCTTCAACATTCAAAGCGGCAAAACTGAGACTTGTGTTGAAGAGGGCCTTGAAAATAACGTTTTAGGATTATAATTGCACAGCAGACAAATCCCTTTCTGCCTCACAAACATTGTGATCAAGATGTGTTTGGATCATTGTCGACAAAAATATTGATCTGATATGCAATCGATGCAGTGAACTGTCAATCAAGTTCTAGAGGTCATTGAATCATTATCGACAAAAATTTTGATCTGATTCAGCAATCGAACCCGATAAATGACAGAGTATGAGCTTACTTTCAAGAAAAGACTATGAATTATATTTATTTATAGCATTTACCTTTCGATTGGATACATCCATCGGTACTGCACTGGCCCGACAAGTCTCGCTTTTGTAGTCAGATGAATAACTAAATGCACCGTAATTGTGAAAAATACAGGGGGGAAAATTTTTTCCATATTGCAAAGTGTGAGCACAATCTTTCTTTCAAGTTGCTCGAGATCACGGATTCGAAGAGACTTAGCACACAAAGCTCGAAAGAAGTTTGATAGTTCAGTCAGAATAGAAACTTACTTTCGTAGGCTATGCACCTTGTAATGCCAGTGGAAGAAATTGTTGCATTAATACATGACAATCATGAGTTTTTAAACCAGATAATTTATGTTGTTTACGAATACATCGTAAAATGTTTGAGGCAAAACCATCCTGGAACTTAACTTTTTCCAACACTCCATAAAAGATTTTCCTCTCATGTGACGCCATCGTATAACAAGCCTAAGGTAAATAGGTCTTTCTTGAATCCCGTTGTTGAGGCCATAACTCTTTTCTTATGTTCATCTCTTACAAGTCCTGACGAACATAAATGTTTTTGATTTTTTATCAATATTGAGAATTTATTCACCACATTGTCACAAACATTGTTCTCAATGTGCATCACATCAAAGTTATGTCTTATCAAATACGATTGCCAATAAGGTAAGTGGAAGAAAATACTTTCTTTTTTTTCCATGTTTTTGATTTGACCCCCGTAACTTCTTTATGCATCTTTCCGTACCTGGACTTGATATTTTTCAATTGATCCAAGATTGTAAACCCAGATGGTGGAACTGGAGTAAATCTTAATTTGATTGTCCCGTCAAATGATTTTGCATCAAAGCAAGACTTATGAGTGATATCCAAAAACCGACGATGGCCTATGAAACAAAACTTTTTGCCATTCCTCAGACGCCTGGAGTCTGTCTCTGAATTACAACAAGGACATGCAAAACAACTATGAATGTTCCACCCAGAGAGATTACCATAAGCTGGAAAATCATTTATGGTCCACATAATTGCTGCATGCAATTGAAAATTTTGGTTCAATGAGGCATCAAACGTTTCCACCCCTATCTCCCATAAGTCTTTAAGATCCTCTATCAAAGGTTGCAAGTAAACATCAATATCATTACCAGGTCTAGAAGGACTGGAAATTAACAATGAGAGCATGCAGAATTGTTGTTTCATACACAACCATGGTAGTAAATTATAGGGAAGTAAAAAGACCGGTCATATGTTGTAAGTGCTTTGCATAGTACCAAACAGATTAAAACCATCGCTCGTTAAACCCAATTTAACATTACGTGGTTCTTCACCAAATGTAGGGTAGATCGAGTCAAAGTTTTTCCATGCTTCTGAGTCAGCCGGATGTCTCATAATTCCATCCTTAGTATGGTGTTTATCATGCCAAGTCATCAACCTTGAAGTTTTTAGGGACATGAATAACCTTTAAAGTCTCAACTTGATAGGAAAATACCGTAATACTTTCGATGGAATGTAGCATCCCAGGTTAGAAAAGCCCTTAGAGAAAGAGTTTTGGGATTAGAAACGAGATTCAGAGAGAGATTGGGAGCCTAGTAAAGTTCAGGGGTAAGTTAGTAAGTTTTCGGTGCCGTGTGGCTTTCGTTTGAATCCTTTCGGAAGGATTCGATCAGGCGAGTGAGCAGAAATTAAGTAATACTTATTTTCTCTTGTGCACGCCCGTGCGTGGCATATTATATAAGTGAGAGCCGTGAGACTTAGCCATTTTTCTCACCCACTTTCATTTCTTCATCCATTTTCTCTCTTGTTTCAGCAGCTCCTATCATTAGAGAGGAGATCCAGCCAGCAGTTGCTCCTAATCTGACGAGAGAGCCAAGAGATAATTGATAGAAAATAGCTTTCAGAGGCATGGCGCGAGGTAAGTGTTCGCTTACCTTTTCCTTGAGTTTCCTGGCTTGCTTTGCGAGTTTTGATGCCATAGATGAATTCTTTGCATATTGATGAATGTTGGAAATGTTTATATGCCATTGCATGTTGATTTGGTTGATAGATTTCCACCCTTGGATTATGCATGTGTGTGCGTATGGCTTTAGAGAGAGAAAGAAGAAGTTTCCATGGTAGATTCCATGATGATTGGTGCACGTGGAAATGAATGCTTGAAATGTGTTATTTGAAGTGCTGTGAACATGTATTTGAAGTGAATTGGTGAATGGATGTGAAATGGTTATGAATTTTGTGCATTTTCCGGCTGTGTTCTTGTTGAAGAACAAGACACACGACCGTGTGCCTGCATGGCACGGCCGTGTGCCTTTGTTTTCCAAGACACACGCCTGTGTGCACGCTGTGTGCACGGGTAGAAAATGCAAACACATGCCCGTGTGTCCGCTGACACACACCCGTGTGCATGGTTTCAGTGAAATTCTAAGAAATCCCAGTAGCTTGCACGGCCAGATGCATGATTGACGCACGGTCCCTTGTGTCCAGGCACACGCCCGTGTGCCTTAGCCACACACGCCCGTGTGTGAGGCCTGCACGCCCATGTGCTTTGCTCACAGCCCGTGCACCTGCAGACTTTCAGAAAAAGATTATAAATTGATAAATAAAGCATGGGAAATTCAGATAATGATAGAAATGCTTCAGATAAGCTTCAGATAAGCAATCATTCAGATAAGAAAGTTGTATATGCATATCATGACATGACATGTAGCTTCAGAGAGGATCACAGAATCTGAATTCAGTAGTATTCAGTATTTAGAACCCGATGTACGGGTGAGAGTATTAGGTGGTACACGAGGGGGCATCTGTGGGACCCAGTCTTCTAACACCAGTCAGGACGCTCAGCAGCATTTCAGATTTAACCATCTGACACCAGTTAGATCGGTCAGCAGTATTCAGATTCAGCTTTCTAGCCAGTAGCTAGACTGTTCAGCCCACATGGTCAGGATGTCGAATCTCTGTGTTCACCAGTCTGATCAGCACAGCAGGTACCTTCGGGTACATAGAGATATTCAGATGCATAGATGTATGAATAGGGTCGAGGCCAGGTATGTGTATGATTATTGTGATTGTTGTGCTTGCTTGGGTTTTGAGGGAAGTAAGGAGCGCTTACTGGGTGATCTTTATCACTCATCCCCCTCCTTCTTCCATCCTTTTCAGGTGTTCGTACTGGTTTCGAGGAGCTGGTGGTTCGAGGCTGACAGGAGAGGGCCCACACCGCGATCTCAATTGTACAGTTTTCAGTTTTGGACCTGTGTGGTCATGTTGTAAACGCTTATGTATCCGGTTGTACAGAAACAGTATGTATATATGTGAGAAAGGCCTTTGGGCCCATTGTATCTAAAAGACAATGTATATTTCAGTTATGTATATTCAGTTAAGCTTTCGTATGTGTAGAAATGTATAGTTTCAGATTTTACTATTTTCGTAGGATTCCCGTCGCGGGTACCCAAGTTTTCAGATTATTAATAAAAGCTCCCCACAATTATTCAGCAGCAGGGGTACTCGTGGCGGCAGGTCCTACATGGAATTTGTTTTTTCTTGACCAAATTAGAAATTCTTATGGCACTAGATGAATCACTCTTAGAATTTCTCCACCAAGATACCCCACAAACTGAGCATAAGTCATCAGAAGCTTTTTCTTTCCAGAATAGCATACAGTTATTGGGACAAGCATGAATTTTCACATATTTAAGTCCTAAGGCTTCAATAATCTTTTTGGTTTCATAAAAAGAGTTTGGTAGTGTCTCAACCTTTGGAAAAGTATTTTTTAAAAGCTTAATTAAAGCATTAACCGATTCATTAGACCAACCATAACAATATTTTAAATTATAGAGATGCAAAATGAATGACAGTTTAGTGAAATTCTCACACCTTGAATATAATTCTTTCTTAGCATCTTCTGTTAATTTCGTGAAGTCTTCATTATCTCCAACAAACTGTTATGTACGTTCTTCCATCATAGTATCATCGTTGTTGGGCTCAACTGCATCTCTGTCATGATTACATGCATTGAAAAGTTGTCCAGATACCCCAAAAACATCATGTAACATTTCTGTTATGGAATTATTTGTACACATTTCTTTTTGTACTTGGATGTCTGGGGTTGACTCTTGTGTGACCATAGATTCACCGTGACAATACCAAGTCGTATAACCAACCATAAATCTATGAACCACTAAATGGTCATACAGTTCTATCCGATTTTTGTAGTAGTAATTAACATACTTTCTACAAAGACATGGAACCTTGTCAGTACTTGATTTACCTTGAAATGCAAAATCAAGGAAGCTATTCAACCCTTCTAAAAATTCTACGGTAACTGTTGGTAAACTCATCCAGCTCTTACACTTGCGAGTATCTATAACAACGTACTGATAGATAATAACACAGTTAAAATTATACCTAATGTAAACACCAAACCAATCAGACCATGTGGCATTTCATAGTTATATTGCAAACACAAATACTCATCCATTAACTTTAATAATAAAACATGAGCTTTTCTTTTTAATTTCCAATTTTAGGTGTTTTTGAAAAAATTAAATTGTTAATATTTAATTTTAACAATGAAAATTACATCCCAACAAGCATCATAAAACATCATAATTAATTATGGAATTTTGTGTTTTGTGATGGAGCATGATCAATTGTTTGTTTTGGTCTTATCAAACTAACAAATAATAATTATGATGTCTATGGGAATCACATTATATTTCTAAAACTTTAGAATACGTAATATTAAAAAAAGTTTCATATGCTTGCGATTTATTGTTTCTGATAGTGTTTTCACTTAGAGTAACAAAAAAAGATAGATACTTTTTATCTGAAGAACATATAATTGATTGAATCATGCTTGAAGCCAAATAAAATAAATTAATTAATTAAAATAACTTAATTTTAGATTGTTAAAATGATATTAACTAACATTTTATAGATTATATGAATATAATTAAGAAAATATATTTTGTTGAAATTGTCTAAATATGTAAAGATGTTTGACCATCAATGATTCAATTCAAAATATTTATCACTCTTAACATAAAATCTTTGATAAAATGTTTATTTTATCTTTGAAATGTGTTATTGTGATTATAAGTGTCAATCACGGATTCAAATATGAATAAACTCAAATAAAATTTAATTTTTAGATTATATTAAATCTAAAAAAAATTAATTTTAGATCAATAAATTAATATTCAAATTTAATATTTAAATCATTTGTGAAAATTAGGAAATCGAATTAAAATAAAAACTATAATAAAATTAATGGTCAATTTGACATGCTATCTAGGAAAATCCGAACCCAATAATTTGACAAGAATCAAGGGTACTCATGGATTAATCCTCTTAAAAACTATATGTACTATTTATTAAGGTTTTTGAATAATTAATACATTCATTAGCTTACATAAACTTTGACATTTAGTTTCTAGGGCCTTCAAAAAAAATTTATAAATCATAAATTTGTGCATTGTATTAATAATTTCATAGAAATTTATAAATCATAAAATTATTATAAATTTCATAGAATAATGATTAGTTCTAAATAATGATTCAATCAAACACTTCCAACTCAATACCACATACAAACCAACCCTCTAATCGGTTGGATTTCAATCATTTGCTTCAAATTCAGATACAGAACTTAATAATTAACATACTTTAATAAATAACAAATAACAAAAATAATTCCAAAAATTTCAGAAAACTTACAACTTCGTCTCCAAATGAGAGCCAAGCTGAAGCAGAGAAGAATGTCGTCTCCAAATGAAGAAGAAATGGCCGAAAACCGTTGAAAACACGTCTAGAACTGGTGAAAACAGCAGTCACAACGAGAGAAAAGAGAGTGCAACAGCGGGAGGAAATGGAAGAAGGAAGAAGAAAAGTTCGCGCGTTAGGTTTAAAAAGACTTTTACCGGTGTTCTTAAGTGAGTTGTACCGACATTTTTATAAACGCCGGTAAAAATAATTATAGCGACATTTTTTTGTAGCGTTTTATTAAAACGCCACTAAAACGTATTCTTTTAGTGGCATTCGGATAAACGCCGCTAAAAAACCACTGCTAAAAGCCCATTCTATTGTAGTGTGTGTAGCATCCTAGATCCGGAAACCCTTAGGGGTAGAGTTTTGGGGTTAGAAATCGAATTCAGAGAGAGATTGGGAGTCTGGTTAAGTTCAGGGGTGAGTTGGTAAGTTTTCGAAGCCATGTGGCTTCCGTTGAAATCCTTTCGGAAGGATTCGATTAGGCGAGCGAGCGGGAAATAAGTTATACTTATTTTCCCTGGTGCACGACCGTGCATCATTAGTGCACGCCCGTGCATGGCCTAGTATTTAAGTGGAACCGTGAGTTCAGTTCATTTCTTTACTCACCCGTTTGCATTTCAGCCATATTCTCTCTTTCATTTCAGTGCCTCCCGTTCCTAGAGAGGAGACTCAGCAGCCATTAGCTCCCAATCCGATTAGAGAGCCAAGAGATTAGTGATTTCAAGCTTGATTTCAAAGCATGGAGAGAGGTAAGTGTTCTCTTACCTTTTCCTTGAGTTTCCGGCATGTTTTGTGCTTCTTGATGCCATGGATGTGTTCCTTGCATGTGGATGATTGTTTGAGATAATTATATGGCCTTGCATGTTGATTTGGATGACAAATTTCCACCCTTGAAGCATGCATGTTTGTATGTATGGCCTTAGAAAGAGAAAAGAGATGATCCCATGGTAGGTTCCATGTTTGATGATGCATGTTACATGTGAAGCTTGAATGGTGATGTTTGAAGTGTTGGGAATGTATATTTGGAGTGTGATTGCAATTGGATGTGTCTTGGTTGGCCGTTTTGTGCATTTTTCGAGCGGTGCTTTGTTGAAGAACCAGACGCACGACCGTGCGCCCGTATGGCACGGCCGTGAGCCTGTGTTTCTCCAGATGCACGCCCGTATGCACGACCCATGCACGGCCAGGAAATGTACATGCACGCCCGTGTGTCCGCATACGCACGCCCGTGCATAGGCAATTTCAGGGACAATGAATAGTAAATTCCCGAGAGTTACACGACCAGGCGCACGACCAGTGCACGGTCCCGTGCGTCAGGTTGCACGCCCGTGCACATTTCATGCACGCCCGTGCATCAGCAGAATTTCAGAAAAATGTTATTTGAATGGGAAATTGAGCATGCGAATTCAGAATAAATATTTAATGGCTTCAGATAAGCATCAAATAAGCATGTAATGAGTTAATAAGCTGCATATGCATGTCATGGCATTACATGTAGCTTCAGAGAGGATCAGGGGATCCGAATTCAGCAGTATTCAAAACCCGATGTACGGGTGAGAGTATAGGGTGAATACGAGGGGGCATCTGTGGGAATCAGCCTTCTGACACCAGTCAGAACGCTGAGCAGTGTTTTCAGATTCAGTTCCTGACATCAGTCAGATGATTCAGCAGTATTTCAGTTTCAGCTCTCTGACACCAGTCAGATCGTAGCAGTGCAGATATCAGATTCAACTTTCTAGCCGGTAGCTAGAATGGTTAACCCACATGGCCAGGATGCCGAATCCCTGTATTACCCAGTCTGATCAGCACAGCAGGTACCCGAGGGTACAGAGAGAGGTATTCAGATGCATGCATCCAGTTTTCAGTTAGCATGACATGACATACACATCATGACATGCATCCATATGATAATAATGAATGAATGAGATACAGATAACAGTTTCCAGATTCCAGCAAGCGCATAGATGTATGATTAGGGCCGAGGCCAAGGTATGTGTTGTTTATGTGATTGTTGTGCTTGCTTGGGTATTGAGGGAAGTAAGGAGCGCTTACTGGGTGATCTTTATCACTCATCCCCCCTCCTTCTTCCAGTTTTGCAGGTGTTCGTGCTGGGTTCGAGGAGCGGTTGGATCGAGGCTGACGGAGAAGGCATGCACACACACCTCGATCAGTGTATATCAGTTTTGGACCTGTGTGGTCATTGTTGTACATGTTTCGTATCCAGATGTACAGTATATGTATATGATGTAGGCCAGTGGGCCCTTGTACAGAACAGTTGTATATTTCAGATGTATATATATATATATATATGATGTATATTCAGATGAGCTTCCGCATGTATAGAAATGTAAAGCATTGTACAGTTTCAGTTATTCTGTTTTCGTAGGATTCCCGTCGCGGGTACCCATATTTTCAGATGATTAATAAAAGCTCCCCAAATATTGTTATTATTCAGCACAGCAGGGGTACTCGTGGCGGCGGGTCCTACATTTGTTGGTATCAGAGCAAAGTTGTAAGTGTGTGGTGCTTTTCTCTCCTTCGCAGCCGTCGTCCAGACCCTCCTCACAGCACAGTCAGGTATTTACTTTCCAGATTGATTGTGTTATGTGATTCTAACCCCAGTTTGTTGTGATGCTATAGATAGAGAGGAGTATGTCCCTAGATATCTAGACGAGACAGATAGTAGTTCACCCGCCCGTCCTATGAGTGTTAGTGATAGGCGGCGCCCTCAGACTACCTCCCATGTGTCGATGAGACCCGATCAGTTGAGAGATATGATTGGGGATGTTGTCAGAGAGAGCCTCCAGCAAGCTGGAGTGGGTAATGCTACAGAGCCAGATAGAGTTACTCCTCCTCAGTTTGAGAGTCATCAGATTCCGAGGAGAAGACATTCCCAGTCTCATTATCAGTCACATCATCAGCCGCATCCGCAGTATCAGCGACCGTATCAGTATCAGTCGCAGCCTCAGTCAGTTAGAGAGAGGCATCAGTATCCGACAGGTTATACAGATTTCAGTCAGGGTATGAGTTCGGATACAGTGGGTACTGGTTCTTCAGAGAGACTTCATCCGATTTATCATCTACCAGCATCGTTTCAGCCAGCTATATTCAGTGGATCTAGGGATCCAGCTGTAGCAGAGGAGTGGATTGAGGCAGTGGAGAATGTCATGGGCCTCTACACCTTATCAGAGAGAGAGAATGTTCGATATGCAGTGTTCCTTCTCAAGGGTGACGCTAAAGTTTGGTGGAATCTAGCCAAGACTTCCATCAGTGAGGGGCAGATGACATGGGCAAGATTCAGACAGTTGTTCGATGCAGAGTACAGGAGTTTGGAGGTAATTTATGCTAAGGCCCAAGAGTTTATTGATTTGGCTCAGGGGTCGAGTTCAGTGAAGGAATATGCTACCAGGTTCAATGCATTAGCGAGATTCGTCCCGAGTTTGGCAGGGACAGAGTTGGGCCGAGTTCAGAAATTTATTCATGGGTTACATCCTGCGATCTACAAGGATGTGATGACAGGCCCAGAGCCTCCTCAGAGATTCAGTGATGCCTTGGGGAGAGCACTCAGATCCGAGGCCGGTTTACAGAAGATGGGTGTTATGATTGGTGTGTCTGAGAGAGGTCAGAGATCAGATGACAGAGACAGGGGCAAGAGGCCAATGTCAGCCAAGAGATCTGCCCGCGCTTTCCAGAGTCAGAGGCAGAAAGTTGCATCCCAGCCACCACAGTATACCAGATGTGGCAGACGCCATCCAAGGGAGTGTTTATCTGGTCAGATAGTATGTTACTGGTGCCATCAGCTAGGGCACATGATGGCAGCATGTCCAGCCAGATTGGGTACAGGTGCAGGTGCTGGACAGGGCAGAGGTGGAGCCGGTCAGTTCAGAGGCCGAGGTGGTCTACCCAGAGGCGGAGTTAGAGCCGATAGAGGTGGAGCTGATGTTCCCCGAGTTGGTGATAGAGCACAGGAGGGAGGTGCCGGTCCTTCCGGAGTTGGCGGAGGCAGAGCCAGAGTTTATGCAGTCCGCCAGGAGCAGGCAGAGACCATTCCCCATGCAGTTACCGGTCAGTTACGTTATTTTGATACTCCCTTATTTGTACTTGTTGATTGTGGAGCCACGCACAGTTTTGTGTCTTGGGGCGTAGTTGAGAGATTAGGGGTTGACCCTAGTGTGGCCAGTAGGAGTATACATGTAGAGATGCCAGATGGGGGATTTGTGTTGAGTGACAGAGTCCTCCTAGATCAGGAGGTAGAGATTAAGGGTAGATCCATGATGATTGATTTGATTCTGCTGGAGTTAGCAGATTTTGATATGATATTGGGGATGGATTTTCTAGGTAGATATGGTGCAGAGATAGACTGTGGAAGGAAGAAAGTGAGATTCCACATAGGCCCTGATCAGTTTGTGTTTGGTGAGGGCCGAGTTGACAGTCTGACGATCTCCAGCATTCAGGCGAGCAGATTGTTGAGACAGGGTTGTGTCAGATACTTGGCCAATGTTGTGTGTAGCAATTCAGTGGGTCCGAGTATCGAGGAGGTGCCAGTTGTTAGAGAGTTTTCAGATGTGTTTCCAGAAGAGTTACCAGGATTACCTCCAGACAGAGAGTTGGAGTTTAGTGTTGAGCTTCTTTCAGGTACGGCTCCAATTTCTAAGGCTCCGTACCGGATGGCTCCAGCTGAGCTTCAGGAGTTGAAGAAGCAGCTTCAGGAGTTAACAGATAAGAGGTTTATCCGACCTAGTTGTTCGCCTTGGGGAGCTCCGATTCTATTTGTTAAGAAGAAGGATGGGTCGATGAGGATGTGCATCGACTACAGAGAGTTGAACAGAGTAACAATGAAGAATAAGTATCCCCTACCGAGGATTGATGATTTATTTGATCAGCTGAGAGGTGCAACGGTATTTTCAAAGATTGACTTGAGATCTAGGTACTATCAGGTCAGAGTGGCAGACAGAGATATTCCCAAGACAGCTTTCAGGACCAGATACGGGCACTATGAGTTCGTGGTCATGCCATTTGGGTTGACTAATGCCCCAGCGATCTTTATGGATCTGATGAACCGGGTGTTTCACGATTGCTTAGACCGGTTCGTGGTGATTTTCATTGATGACATTCTGGTGTATTCCAGGAGTGTGGCAGAGCATGAGGAGCATCTCAGATACGTGCTTCAGAGATTGAGAGATAGGCAGTTGTTTGCCAAGTTTTCCAAATGTGAGTTCTGGCTTGATAGAGTTGCATTTCTGGGTCACGTGGTTTCAGCAGATGGTATTTCAGTAGATCCCAGCAAGGTAGAGGCAGTTTTGAGTTGGCCAAAGCCGAGGACAGTAAAGGAAATCAGAAGTTTCCTTGGATTGGCAGGTTATTACAGGCGATTCATTGAGGGATTCTCTAACCTAGCAAGGCCTCTCACTGCCTTGACTAGGAAAGAGGTTCCATTTGTTTGGTCAGATGAGTGCGAGACACGATTCCAGGAGCTTAAGCAGAGATTGACTAGTGCTCCAGTTTTGGCGCTACCACAGGAGGGAGTTGAATTTGACATTTATACAGATGCGTCCCATCAGGGGATTGGGGCAGTGTTGATGCAGAGTGGTAGAGTTATTGCTTATGCCTCCAGACAGTTGAAAGATCATGAGATGAGATATCCCACTCATGATTTGGAGTTAGCTGCAGTTGTGTTTGCCTTGAAGATTTGGAGACATTACTTATATGGAGTTAAGTGCAGCATTTATTCAGACCACAAGAGTCTGAAATATTTCTTCACCCAGAGAGAGCTCAATATGAGGTAGAGGAGATGGTTAGAGCTGGTAAAAGATTATGATGTTGACATCAGATATCATCCAGGGAGAGCCAATGTAGTGGCAGATGCTTTGAGTAGGCGAGTAGCCTTATCCAGTCTTTCAGTCCAGTCAGAGCTACAGTATGAGATAGCCCGAGAGCAGATTGAGATAGTGACTGCGGGTTTCTCCAGATTACAGATCAGATCTTCTCTGTATGATGAGATCAGAGAGTGCCAGATATCTGACGAGTGCACTCAGGGCATGCTTCAGAGGATGTCAGATAGAGCAATGCCAGATTTTGAGTTCAGAGATGGGATCTTGAGATTCAGAGGCAGAGTATGTGTGTCACAGAGTTCAGAGTTGAGGCAGAGGATTTTGTCAGAGGCGCACAGTACGGTGTATTCAGCACACCCAGGCGGTACAAAGATGTATCAGGATCTCAAGAAGAGTTTCTGGTGGTCAGGCATGAAGAAAGACATAGCAGATTTCGTTTTCAAATGTCTGGTATGTCAGCAGGTTAAGGCAGAGCATCAGAGACCCTCAGGTTTACTTCATCCTTTGAGTATTCCTGAGTGGAAATTGGAGGATATCTCCATGGATTTTATTTCTGGTCTTCCCAGAGTTCAGAGGGGATTTGATGGCATTTGGGTGATTGTGGACAGGCTGAGTAAGTCAGCTCATTTTCTGCCAGTCAGACAGGGCATGTCTACTGATCAGTTGGGGAGATTGTATATCAGAGAAGTGGTCAGACTCCATGGTGTTCCCAGGACTATAGTTTCAGACAGAGACTCCAGATTCTTGTCAGCTTTCTGGAGATCATTGCAGAGAGCCTTGGGGACCAGATTACAGTTTAGTTCAGCCTACCATCCTCAGACAGATGGGCAGACCAAGAAGGTGAATAAAATTCTGGAGGATATGCTTAGAGCTTGTTGTATGGACTTCCAGACCGATTGGGCAGAGTTGATTCCCCTCATGGAGTTCGCGTATAATAACAGTTATCAGACGACTATTTAGATGGCTCCATTTGAGGCATTATACGGTCGGAGGTGTAGATCTCCTCTTCATTGGGATGAGATTGGAGAGAGAGATTCCCTGGAGACAGTTGTTGGTCCAAAGATAGTTCAGGGTATGATTGAGCAGATCCGAATCATCAGGCAAAGGATGAAACAGGCCCAGGATCGACAGAAGAGCTATGCAGACCTGAGACGCAGAGAGATTGAGTTTGCAGTAGGCGACAGAGTATTCCTGAGAGTTGCACCGTACAGGCACGTGCTCAGATTTGGCAGAAATGGGAAGTTGGCCCCTAGATTCATTGGTCCCTATGAGATACTTGAGAGAGTAGGGACAGTTGCCTACAGATTGGCTTTGCCAGCTAGCATGGACAGGATCCATAATGTGTTCCATGTGTCGCAGTTAAGGAAGTATGTGGGAGATCCTTCTCATGTGCTTCAGTTTTCAGAGGTTGAGTTGGCTGATGATTTGAGTTATCAAGAGCTGCCAGTACAGATTCTGGACTATAAAGTCAAGGTTCTCCGGAACAAGCAGATTCCTCTAGTGAAGGTCTTATGGCGCAGTCAGAGAGTGGAGGAAGCCACTTGGGAGGTAGAATCTGAGATCAGGGATAGGTTCCCAGAGTTATTCAGGTAAATTCCGGGGTCAGAATTTTTATAAGGGGGGAGGAAATGTAGCATCCTAGATCCGGAAACCCTTAGGGGTAGAGTTTTGGGGTTAGAAATTGAATTCAGAGAGAGATTGGGAGTCTGGTTAAGTTCAGGGGTGAGTTGGTAAGTTTTCGAAGCCATGTGGCTTCCGTTGGAATCCTTTCGGAAGGATTCGATTAGGCGAGCGAGCGGGAAATAAGTTATACTTATTTTCCCTGGTGCACGACCGTGCATCATTAGTGCACGCCCGTGCATGGCCTAGTATTTAAGTGGAACCGTGAGTTAAGTTCATTTCTTTACTCACCCGTTTGCATTTCAGCCATATTCTCTCTTTCATTTCAGTGCCTCCCGTTCCTAGAGAGGAGACTCAGCAGCCATTAGCTCCCAATCCGATTAGAGAGCCAAGAGATTAGTGATTTCAAGCTTGATTTCAAAGCATGGAGAGAGGTAAGTGTTCTCTTACCTTTTCCTTGAGTTTCCCGGCATGTTTTGTGCTTCTTGATGCCATGGATGTGTTCCTTGCATGTGGATGATTGTTTGAGATAATTATATGGCCTTGCATGTTGATTTGGATGACAAATTTCCACCCTTGAAGCATGCATGTTTGTATGTATGGCCTTAGAAAGAGAAAAGAGATGATCCCATGGTAGGTTCCATGTTTGATGATGCATGTTGCATGTGAAGCTTGAATGGTGATGTTTGAAGTGTTGGGAATGTATATTTGGAGTGTGATTGCAATTGGATGTGTCTTGGTTGGCCGTTTTGTGCATTTTCCGAGCGGTGCTTTGTTGAAGAACCAGACGCACGACCGTGCGCCCGTATGGCACGGCCGTGAGCCTGTGTTTCTCCAGATGCACGCCCGTATGCACGACCCATGCACGGCCAGGAAATGTACATGCACGCCCGTGTGTCCGCATACGCACGCCCGTGCATAGGCAATTTCAGGGACAATGAATAGTAAATTCGCGAGAGTTACACGACCAGGCGCACGACCAGTGCACGGTCCCGTGCGTCAGGGTGCACGCCCGTGCACATTTCATGCACGCCCGTGCATCAGCAGAATTTCAGAAAAATGTTATTTGAATGGGAAATTGAGCATGCGAATTCAGAATAAATATTTAATGGCTTCAGATAAGCATCAAATAAGCATGTAATGAGTTAATAAGCTGCATATGCATGTCATGGCATTACATGTAGCTTCAGAGAGGATCAGGGGATCCGAATTCAGCAGTATTCAGAACCCGATGTACGGGTAAGAGTATAGGGTGAATACGAGGGGGCATCTGTGGGAATCAGCCTTCTGACACCAGTCAGAACGCTGAGCAGTATTTCAGATTCAGTTCCTGACACCAGTCAGATGATTCAGCAGCATTTCAGTTTCAGCTCTCTGACACCAGTCAGATCGTAGCAGTGCAGATATCAGATTCAGCTTTCTAGCCGGTAGCTAGAATGGTTAACCCACATGGCCAGGATGCCGAATCCCTGTATTACCCAGTCTGATCAGCACAGCAGGTACCCGAGGGTACAGAGAGAGGTATTCAGATGCATGCATCCAGTTTTCAGTTAGCATGACATGACATACACATCATGACATGCATCCATATGATAATAATGAATGAATGAGATACAGATAACAGTTTCCAGATTCCAGCAAGCGCATAGATGTATGATTAGGGCCGAGGCCAAGGTATGTGTTTGTTTATGTGATTGTTGTGCTTGCTTGGGTATTGAGGGAAGTAAGGAGCGCTTACTGGGTGATCTTTATCACTCATCCCCCCTCCTTCTTCCAGTTTTGCAGGTGTTCGTGCTGGGTTCGAGGAGCGGTTGGATCGAGGCTGACGGAGAAGGCATGCACACACACCTCGATCAGTGTATATCAGTTTTGGACCTGTGTGGTCATTGTTGTACATGTTTTCGTATCCAGATGTACAGTATATGTATATGATGTAGGCCAGTGGGCCCTTGTACAGAACAGTTGTATATTTCAGATGTATATATATATATATATGATGTATATTCAGATGAGCTTCCGCGTGTATAGAAATGTAAAGCATTGTACAGTTTCAGTTATTCTGTTTTCGTAGGATTCCCGTCGCGGGTACCCATATTTTCAGATGATTAATAAAAGCTCCCCAAATATTGTTATTATTCAGCACAGCAGGGGTACTCGTGGCGGCGGGTCCTACATGAACAAACAAACAGACAACAATTATACAACACCAAATCATTTAACAGTTATCAAATTAGGGTCTCAATTGGATCTCATACCACATTTTCATGATAGTCATGCAAAAATAACGTTAATTTTCACATAGATAAAAATGTTATTAATATATACATAACTTTATCTATTTAAATTTAAAGTGATAGGTCAAGGCCCTAAAAAGAGGAGGATTCAAAATGTGTTTTCTCTTGAAAAAAACTTATATATAAGAAGGAAAATGAAAAGAGAGGATAGAGACGAAAATATAGAAAAAAACTAGATATGTTACAAATTATTGTATTACTCTTGTATAACATAAAAATTAGTAAGAACATTGTAAATGTAGAATTTATTATCATCAAGCTTAACCACGTAAAAACTTGGGTGTTATATCTTTTTCTTATAAATTATCTCAACTCATCTTCATATTTATTCTCATATATCTATAATAGACTTAATTAACCAAGTTTTTTCATACTATAATTGTTGTTAACATAGTGTATTGTACATGAAGTTTTAAATTACATACATTAGTTGATGATGACAAATCTTATCAATGATTTGACACTAGAAAAAGGACAAACATATCTTATTCTTTTACATGAATTTCAACAATGATTCATGGAAAATGGGGCCGAAAGGCATTAGACAACTTGTCTTTTAGCATTTCGTAGAGTGACCCAAAGCTTCTCTCCCAAGGTCATTTCACCTTAGAGTTTGGCATATTGTAGCCCATGCAAAGTATTACTCTTAGACCTCAAACTAATCTCCTCGCTATTGTTCAACCAACACGTGATTTTGTTAATTTCTATGCATTTTAACGAAAGAGCCTAGTTTTAAGACACCTAAACCACATGAGAAGATTCCTGCTTCTTACGCTTAACCATAACAAGACCAACAAATGAACCATTAACACATTGGCTTCTAATGGAGACCTCCTCCCTCTAAGCATTAATGAACAACATTCGAGAGCTCTAGTTATCTTATTAAGCTCCATTAAGGCAATACTCTAGGTAAACACATGTAATTGCTAGGACTTAGAGAGCTAATAGTGATTCGACCTTAGTTGATAATAGGATAAGTAGTCTTGGTTGTTCAACCTTGAGGCCACCATTATACATCCACCAAAATGTTTGTCAGACCTCTTTAGAAAAGGTGAACCGATTACACCTCAATAATTTTAACTCTCTTATTAATGGTTCAAGCTCTTCACCTTTCTAATTCAATCTATCATTTTGTGTCTCAAACCATCTTGTGGTTTGAAAGATAACATTTAGTGAATAACACTTATAAATGACAAGAGCAACCTTCCACAAGATTACATTTAGTGTCCCAGGATGTTGGTTCCATAAGTACACCAAACTTCTTAGGTGAAACAACTTATTAGACTTGTAAATTAGACATACATGACTACATGAATGTTAGTCAAGCTTTTCAAGGGACTCAAATCATGTCAGGAAGCTTTGTTATGTCTCTTAACACCTTGGTAACAAGGACTAAAAAGTTAAATATTAGAGAAAATTATGTCTCTCTAGTCCATTTGATAAAAACACTTACAACTGTCTATTTAATTACTCCTAGTTTGTTGACAATCAACAAAACTAGTCTAAAAAGAAAAATCAATGAAGAACAACAATAAGATCACAAAAGACTCCACATCAAGAAGTTAAGGTCTTAATTTGTATAGCAAATACATTTTAATCACTTTTATCAATCAAATCTACACAAACAAGCACAAAGAGTTAATTCTACCGAATAATAGAAGGAGATCATCTCAACAAGATCCTAGTGAAGTTTGTCATTACAATCATGACATTGGTTACAAGGCCAACCTAAAATGGGAGTTTTTATGCCCCCAAGGCTGCAAGATCATTGCATAGAGTAAGAAAAAAGAAAATGTATTTTTTTTAGTTTCACAAAAGTTAACTAAAATGAGAGTCATTATGCCCCTAAGCAGTAGCTTAAGTGGCAAAGATGGGATAACCAAAAAAGGCATAGATTTGAAACACGTTAGAGACATATCAAAATCAAACTCTTGATTAATTATCTAGTACAATAGTTGTAGAAGCAATCTTTAAACCTGAGATTTTTGCCTGCCTAGTGTGATTAATTTAAGCTTGACTCAAGGTTGATCCAGCTGAAGAGTTTCTCATTAAAAAAAAAAAATAAAGAAAAAAAAGGAAAATAGTCTCTGTCCTTACCAGATAAGGAGAAGTTATTAGGTTTTTTTTTTTTTAAAAAAAAAAAGGGGTTTCTTGTATTCTTGTATGATTTAGACTTTACCAAGCCTAAAAGATAAAAAGGGCATGTTTTTAGTCTTATATAGATTGTTAAAAGAAAGAAGATGTGGCTGGAGAAGCTTGAAGGATTGGATAATTATTAAGGGAGGTAGATTAGAAAGAAACAAGCAAAAAGGGGGTTGGAAGATGGAGACAGGGCAGGGGCACAGCTAGGGTTCGGGATGTTTCCTTATTGCAGAGATGTGACTTGTCTCTAAGTCACCACCGTGGCCTCATAGCTCAGAATGAGCGATGGTGATATAACTTCCACTGATTGATGTTTATGTGTCCTGCAAGGCGATCGCTAATACAAATTTTAACAATTCATCTGCCTCTTTTTGCTGTGAAGCCAAATTAAGGAGCGTGATATAATTATGTAACTTATTCAAGTGGTGGTTTGGGTTAATGAAAGTGATGGTCTGTAAATATATTTTTGAAAGGATGAATTATTGGCTGATGCATGTGAGTTTGTGCATAACTGAGGTAGGATGGTACCTAGAAGAATTTAACTATAAACAATGAACGAAATTCATTGGACTGAATATGTATGGTAAGTACGTTATGACTTGGTCATGCTGACATGCTCCTCCCAGTCTCAGAAGCCACGGGACCCCATTAATTCAGGGAAAGGAAAGAGAAGGAAGAGGTGGAAAGGAAGATGGCGCATTGCTGAAAAAAGTGATTCTGGTTCATCAATGTCCTAAAATTTATATTATAAATGTGACTTCCCAGCATCACATAAATTAATTCTCAAAGCAGATGATAAAATTTTGTAAGACTAGCTGAAAGGTGCTTTCATAGTTGCAATGATCAGATTTACAATTCCTCAACTAGTCTCACTCGTAGAAGTTAATAGCTGTTGGCATATAATTAATGATTAATCATGGAGTTCTAAACCTATTCCTGTGAAAGTTTGCATCATGGGCAAGTACACCAAATTTGGATACAAGAACATAAAAGGGCACGGTAAAATAATAGATAGTCATTTTTTAAATGGTTCGACCTAAAATTTTTATAATATATAGATCCAAACAAATTAGCATCGGTTTAACATTGCAAATTAACATTAGAATAATATTGGATTAGAATTTAAACAAATTAGTATTGGATTAGCATTGCAAATTAGTATCAGAATAGCATTGGATATAATTAGTATCTGA
This sequence comes from Anacardium occidentale, assembly GCA_026122585.1. NCBI lineage: Eukaryota > Viridiplantae > Streptophyta > Magnoliopsida > Sapindales > Anacardiaceae > Anacardium > Anacardium occidentale. The sequence goes on from JAJEJH010000273.1 coordinate 196,019, forward strand.
TTACTATAATTCAATTAGAATTGAAATAGCATTGGAATATTATCGAACCTATTTAGCATCAGATTTGCATAGAAAATTATAATCAAATTAGCATCAAAAAAATGTAGCATTGGATTTTCTTCCAATATTATTATTTTTAGCTTCGGACGGATTAACATCGAATAGTATACAATGCTTATTCAATGTTAAATAGGAATATTTCTTTTGTTGTATGTTCACAATATTGCTATTACCTTAGTAAATACTATTACATATTCTTAGCTTAGCATTGTCATCGAGAGTGTTGTTAGTGTCAAGTATGTCCTCCCTTTTCCTTGTTAAGAATTTATATTAATGAGAGGTAGGGTTACATATGCTATTGTCTAAGATAGTGTAATAGTAAATGGTCTTATGAGTGTCATCATGGTCTTAATACCATATAAAAGTATTTACAATTTAATTATGATTGATAAAATTAAGGAAGATTTTTTAACAGTAAATAATAATTATTTAATATTTGATAAATTGATATAATCATATGGCAGATTTGGTTTTTATTTCTTGTTTAGTGGTTTCTATAAGAAAAATAATTTAGTTCAAATAGACTCTCTTATAACACGCTGAGCCGCTAAACCCCAGTCATGCTCATGCTCCAGCAAGTAAAAATCAGGAATTACTCCTACTTGACCGGATAAAAATCAAGAATTTAAAATGGTGAGAAAAGTTGTCACTGGATATGAATAGTACCAGTGTAAAATTCAGAAACAGTAGAAGTAAACTGGTAGCCATAGCCATAAACCAAGAGAAATCCAAACATCCTATCAATATGTTCTCTACGTCATCAGATTGGTCAAATTTACATCTTAAAAATCAACGTCCGAAGGATGTCCACATGTGGAAGAACCATGGATCAGAGAACTTGATATGACATATACATGCAGCTAAATAACCAATACCCCGCAGTTATATTATTGGGGTCTCTTTCTAGCAACACAACAACAATACATAATTAGAAGAAAAGAGGAAGAAGACACAAAGTAGAAGGAGAAGCAAGAGAAAGAGAAAAGGAAAAGTTCAGCTGTTTTGAGAAAACAACAAAGATATATATATAAGGAGAGGAAGAAAAGGATTTGGTTTTTTTTCCATGGAAGTTGGCCTGAAAATGGCAACCATGCTTGGCGTAGAGCGTGATTTGAACCTGAAAGAGACTGAACTCTGTCTGGGATTGCCTGGTGGAGGGAAAACTGAAGTTGGGACACCCAAGGCCACTGGAAAAAGAGGTTTCTCTGCGACCGTTGATTTGAAACTTCATCTTCAGTCTAAAGAAGCTGTGGATCTGAACGAGAATGTCAAGAATCCTTCTGCTGAAGAGAAGAACCTCCTCCCTTCTTGCACCAAGGATTCAGCCAAACCACCAGCAAAGTAACTTTCTTTCATTTTCTTTATTTTGTTTTGCTCTGATCCACTTTTCCTTCCAATTAAGTAGTCCAAGAACTTGTGTCTGTTTTAGATATATATGAGAGAGAAAACCCTTGTTCTTTAATTAATATAAAGTGTGTATGGATTTCAGGACTCAGGTTGTGGGTTGGCCACCAGTGCGATCTTATCGTAAGAATATAATGGCTCAGAAGAACCCAAGCGAGGAGAATGAGAAGGCGAGCGGCGGCAGTGCAGCGTTTGTGAAGGTTTGCATGGACGGCGCTCCATATCTCCGTAAGGTAGACTTGAAAATGTACAAAAGCTACCAAGAGCTATCTGATGCATTGGCCAAGATGTTCAGTTCCTTCACCATGGGTACCTCACTCTACAAAATTATAACTTAATTACTGCATGCAACTTGAGAATGAGAACTGGACATAAATTCTTATTCTATATTATAAATACTATTATACACACACACATATATATATATGGCTTTTTTGTTAATGTATAGGTAATTATGGAAGCCAAGAGATGATAGATTTCATGAATGAGAGGAAGCTGATGGATATTCTGAACAGCTCTGAGTATGTGCCAACCTATGAAGACAAGGATGGCGACTGGATGCTCGTGGGTGATGTTCCATGGGAGTAAGTTCTTCATTCCACTTAAAACCCTAACTCAATTTAGATTCATTGCATTGTACGTCACCATCCTAGCTAGGCTGGCTGGCACTTCAAGATTCGAAGTCCATTCTTCTTCTTTGATCTTTTACAGGATGTTCGTAGACTCATGCAAGCGTTTACGCATAATGAAAGGATCAGAAGCAATTGGCCTCGGTATGTATATTTTTCAACATAATCTCATCAGAGAGTAGAGTAAATATTCTTCTATTAACATGAATTTTCTTGAATTTTCAGCTCCAAGAGTAATGCAGAAGTGCAAAAAGCAGAACCTGAATTAATGAAGTAATTACTTATATTTCTGGCTTGCTGGTCTTCTGGTCTTCGTTGCAGTTGCAGAGAAGATGGAAGGATTCAGCAAGCTGGGCTGCATGTGTTTCTATGGATCGATGTGTTGTCTGTGTTTTTATTATTATTATTATATGATAATGGTATATATAGATATCTAAGATCTAGACATTTTTAATGGACAAAAGCAAGAAACTGAAACCTGTGATGTTGCAGGTTTTATGTTCATTGCTAATGGCTTGTTCCGTAAACACCTTATAATTTTTGTTTTGGGATTGTCCTTGTTGTCACAGTTTGTATTGCTTTAAATCATCTTTTCTTTTTCCCAGGAAAGATTCTTCATATGATTTATTTGGTTTGAATAATAAATTAATTCATGGTTTGTTCTTGGTAATTTTTTTTTTATTTTTTATTATTATTCTTGCATTAAATTTGATAGAGGGAGGAGGGAACAAAGCCATGTGCATGTTCATATGGGTTGCATTCATGGCCATTAAATTGTGTTTGGGACAAGCAAAATGCATATTTGGCTGGTGAATGTAGGCTGGCTGCCCTCGCCGACTGAATGCAGTTCCAATCTGAGTTTTTGAATCGTGTATCTAAAATCTAATTTTATATATTATATATTATATATCGTATTATAAGATATATCTTTTTAAAAATAAAATTATAATTACTTATCACATCATCTTTTTAAGAAATTTTATAAAAAATTAAAAAAAATTTTCAAATACATTTTTACTATCTTACACTGAACATATTATATTAATATGATACACTTTAAAAAATATTTTTTTTTTATATTTTTTAATTTATGTATTTAAATAATTTATCATCATATAATTAAATATTAATTTATTTTAATTTAAAATCAACTAAAAATATAATAATACATCTTCGAAATATACAAATGGATTCTATTATCATATAGAATAATTTTATGAAAGTAGATTCTTAATAAAGGGAAACAAAGTTAAATTTGATTTGAATTCGAATATAAGTTTAGATCAAATAATTCATGTTTGAATTGATTTAAATATTTGAATTTAAATTCATTTGAATTGAATTTAAAATAAAATTATTTTTTAGTTAAATTCAAATCTTAACTAATTAATTTCAATCCGATATCCAATTAACTGTTTTGGATTTTAATCAATCTTGAATTGAATCTTATTCGAATTTGCGTTAATCGAACCCAACACTACAAGAAAGGATTCAATGAATAAGACTCATAAATTATGATAACAGACAACTAGTTTGAAGATAAAAGAATTTTGGACAAATCTAAATATTTAAGTTTACAATTTGAATCAAATTTAAAATAAAATTATTTTCAAGTCAATTTCAAACCTATCTCAAATTGATTATTTTAAATTCGAACTGGCTCCTTTTGATCGAATCCAATCCCAAAGCATACAAAATCTATGCAATGCAAAGCTGGGATAACTAAACTCCTGATCATGCTTTCAACAATTTTGAGCAGACAACATGATCTTTTCATAAATTTTAAGAATGGTGACATTCAGCAACCCACCGCTCCAGCTGAGGTTCTAGGCCTTCTATATAAAACTTAGACCAAGAGTCATAACTTGGACCTCGAGGAAACCCAGCTAAAAATTTGGGATCATTATCAATACCCATATCATCCATGGGGATGCGAGTCAAGCCAAACCCACCTCAACAAGGTTCTACTTGAGTTTGGCTTCAATCCTAAACATGCAGCTCAAAAGCAAATTTGGCTCGTTCAAATCATTAAAGAACAAAAAGAATTGCCGAAAAATAAAAAATAAAAAAAATAAATAACCAAGCTTGAGCTAGAATTTGGCTCATCCAAATTGTTCAAGCTGAATCAAACCACAATTTAAGCTCGAACAGCTCATATCCAATCCACCCCTATAAACCATGAACTTTCTGGAAGACACTGCTAAGGACCCTGTCAAACTTAGTATCTTCGTTTAACAAAACAATAGTTTCAAATTTATTACCTCTCACACAGCCATTCAAAATCAGTTTCAAGGAGCTTACTTCATTTCTGAATTTTGACACTCACATTTTCTCCAGTAGGTATAGGATGTGAATACAACCTTTAAACTGAAGCTGGTTTTTGATATAAACAATGCAACTTCAAAATTGAAATGCCATTACTCTAAACAAGATTAGGCGTCCAAATGAATACAGCAAAATTGCATCATTCTACACAGACAAGAACGCCCTTTTTTAAATTTCCAGAAACTAGTTCATTGAAAATGACTCAAAACTTAATCAAATAAGGCTTCATAGACAACCCTATACCTATCCAAAGACTACATAGTTAAATCTAGCTCATATGAAACCAAAAATATTCTCATGATTTAAAAAGTACTGGTCATGAATGTTTGCTCATTATCAATGCTCAAATAAAATAACTTTTAAGGTCATAAATATAGCCTAGTCCTTACAAATATTAAACACTAACTCATTCTCCCCACCGAAATTTCCAAACTTGCTCTGTTTCATTATTCAACCACCAGCTTAAGGTATCCAGAGAATAATCAATGGCTATTCCTCTATCCAAATGGTCTTGCCCTACAACAGATACAGGCAAGAGGCCTTCCCATACAAATATCCCATCAGAACTCCAATCACAGCAACAAAATTATCATCTCCATGTCTAAAAGAAAAAGAGGAAACAGAGAACTAACGTGTGCAAAAAGGTAGAGTTTCATTTAAGAATGATGACTACATGGTTTCAGAGCTTGAAAGAGAGAAAGAAAAAGAAGATAATGAAGAAATGATCATAGCTAAAGCAGGCTAGGCTGCAAGAGGAAGCTAGCAGATACTTGGTCAGAAATTCATGGTGTGGATGATTGGGATGGTATGCCTGACCCTTTGGATCCCCTCCAGCAATCTGAACTAACAAGACATGGAGAAATGGCTCAAGCTTGTTATAATGCATTTGACTTTGAAACATTCTCCAAGTACTGCAGCAGGGGCAAATATTTGCCTACCAAGTTTTTTAGGTGTTGGTCTCGTGCAATACAAATAAGAAGTAGCTTCTTACCTCTATGCTTCATGTAACATCAATCTTCGGGACCTTTACCAGACAACAATATGTCCTGAAGCATTGGAGAGAAAAGTGGTTTGGCTACGTTGCATTATCCAATGATAAAATGTCAACACATCTTGGACGGAGGGATATAACCATTGCTTGGAAGGGCACAATGACAACACTGGAGTGTATAGAAGACTTCATGTATGTTCTAATGCTGATTTCATTGAAAATATCTGATAGAAGCCTAATAACTAAAGTATATTATCGCAGGCCCAAGGAATTGGAGAGGAAAAACAGGCCATTGGCGATCCAAACAGAAGCTTCAAGAAGTGTAAACCCAACTCATGAAGAGAATAGAGAGTGGTCCTTAGCAAACAAAAGAAGTGCATCAAAGGAAGGACAAGTGGCAGCTAGGGATAGCAGAGAAGAGGAAATTATGTTAGACAATACAACATAAAAAGGGAGAGAAGGAGAGAGATAGGCGGTTCTTTTCCTTGTTATCAACTTTCTGTTATTTTTATGAAATACTTTTTGTAAGGGCTTAGGCTAGGTTTAAGCCAATCAATATTTCAACATTGTATTATTGGGTTTGCTGTGCTTTTGGCTAAAAAGTTTTAATCTGAACAATATATTAGTCATGGTTGGAATTAATACAATGAGTGATTGTTTTCTTCTTTTCTTCTCTTCTGTTCACTGTTGGTTGTTCTTTACTGTGTTGCTTGGCTGAAGTTAAGCAGCGTGGCGTAGAGAATTCATTGTTTTGTTTGTGTTGGCTAAGGGAATACCATAAAACAGGAGAGATTCTGTCAAATTTTCCTAAAGAAGTGGCTACATTAGGCTGGCAGTTTCCAGGAGTAAAAGCATTCTGCGGCAGCCAAACCAGAAAACCCATCTGCTCCCGGCAACACAGGAACCAGAACTAATAGCTAAGCCAGAAATTCGTTTGCATTCAGCAGTGTAAGAATCAGGTTCTTATCAATATCCCTACCCCAGATCCAAGGGTCAGAGTCCAGTTCTTTGATCTATACACAAACGAGAATAAAAGTTGTCAATTCTACAAACCCTCAGCAAAATAACAACGTTTAGCAGAAGTCAGTCAATTAATACAATAATACAAGTATGAGAACTTGAGCATAACAATCACAGGTCACAGTCTAGGGTGTGCACTAACAATACTGAGTGCATATGATGTAGCCGAGACATTGATAGACCTCATGGACAATGGGAAAATTGTGCCTACGTGTGTCTTCTCATTCTTGGGACCAAGAGTTGGGAATATTAGGTTCGAGGAATGGCTTGAGGAACTTGGGGTGGAAGTATTGAGAGTGGTGAACATTCATGACAAGGTACTACATGCACGTGGGACATTTTCAATAATCTCTTACCACCAAAACTCAGAAAAATAGGCGAGATGTTTGTGTGGCTTTACTTGCATGTTGGTGTGGAGCTTGCTCTAGATCAGAAGACTCCCCCTTCCTAAAAGAAACAAGTGAATTGGGATGCTTCCAAAATTTGGAAGCTCATCTTCGTCTACTTGATAGGTTAGTATATCCTTATTTAGCATTTAGCTAGACAATCCCATCATTGGACCAAACTACTCAGGTCAGTATGTCAAACCATAAGCAAAAGAAGCATTTAAGCGAACAATCATTATTTGTCACTTAAGTGGCCCACTAGAGTAAGCAATTTTAGGTACACCAAATATCCAGAAAAGTTCTGCAATCCTGTGCAACTATAGAAGCATTCAGTAGAAATGCATTGAAGATGTAGAAAGCAACAATGCAAGGTTTCAATTTTAGGGTCCCTAAAAGCCACAAAAATTTCCAAGGCTACCAGAAGATAGGAAATATGGCAGGAGAAAAATATATTATGTCCCACTAAACATACAGAACTAATTCAGGTCATTATCTTATCAAACCTACATTACCTACACTCAGTCTAAAAACAAATAAATGCAGGAATTACTGAATCAGAATCAAGAATTCTTAAACTACATTATTATGCAATCTAAATTCTTCTGTCATGACACATTGCAACCAACAAAAGCCACAATGATTTAGAGTTAAAGGCAAGTTAGGTCATCAATGATAATATATCATTCACTCTTTCTCATATTGAATGAGTATCATGCGAACTGGGAAGGGTCAAAGATTTACACTTACCAGCAGAAGGGATATCGCATTGGTGAACAAAGAAGCTGAGTTCTTGAAGAAACATATCTTGATCCCACCAAACTGGCAGCAAAGTGGGAACAAAGGACTGATGAGAACTAAGAAGGCCATTGGGTGCAGACTAAACGACCTATATACAAGGATCATTTCTAAATAGATCAGCAATCCAAATTTCTGTATTTGGACAACTCTGAGATTGAGACATAATGTAGAAACTGAACCAAACTAGGGACTCTATGGTAGCACATCTCGTGAAGGAAAGATGGGAGAGCCATAAAATGATAGCTGAGATGACACAATGTTTGATTGGCTTGTCTAAACTCCAGGTCAAAAATAAAACTGCAAGTTTACTAGAAGTTCTGGGAAATGTATTAATAAGGTTGTCTAGTTTGTTCAACTATGGCCAACAATTTATTTACACAATGTCTGATGATCAAGCTATTTCTCCAGTTCGGCCATGAGTAACAGTTGTTTTACATGAATAGGAACACTAGCAGCAATTTGTCTCACTTAAGAGATGACAATGACACTATATAGCTCAGTTTATAAATTTTGGGAGCAAGTAAACTTAAAATCAATTCAATCAAAATACCAATAACCTTCTTTCAATAGCTTTTGAACAACTAAATCCTAAGGCAGTCCAAACAACGACAACATGCTAAAGTAAAAGGGATTATATTTTAACAGAAGCATAAATCTACATTATTTGAGTGAATAACCAACAGTCTTTTACACTTTTAAAAAAATGGAGAACATAAAATGTTTTGAATGAAATAGATGTTGACACAACCGAGATCAAAACAAGTAAAGCAAATGTGGAGTTTCTTGGATTATCACTGTCAATATTAAAGAGACAGTTGCATCATATTGACCACAAAGTTGGGTATGTAACTATCAAATTAACCCTAGCATTACAGAAACTAACTGCTTGTCAGTCCTTGAATGATTGAAGATCAACCTGAACATCATATAGTTAAATCAAGATGCAGTTGAGCTGGCTGAATCAAAGAAATTGAATCACCCTTAGTTATATCATTCTGAATCACATCCATTTAGGCCAAATATATATACAGGTGTCTGAAGAAAATAAAGCCAGATATTGGTTTAACTGACGATGTAACATAATGGATCCATGGTATAAATACTGAGTATATTATTCTGCAGAAACCATTATATTAATTTACTGTATTGATTATGCACAGGCACAACATATTTTCCAAGGGATGCATGTGCTAACAAAGATCCAGAGAAAAGGATAACTGCAAACATGAAAAAAATAAAATTCATTTCTTTGGTCATATAAACTGTCAATCAGTGCCAAGAATAAATCAAACAATTTCTTATACATCTACTAATCAACAGAAATGAGGCAAGAATGATGTACAAATGTAGACAAAGACTAAAGAGCAATACTTTTTCATTCACGGTATTTGATTTTCAGGCTGAGAAAAGAAATCTTTGGCCTTATGTGCTATCTCTGATTCAAGTACAGCTTCCAACAAAATGTCTGATCCTTGTGCACCGTCTGCACCATATCATATGCCAGTTATTTAAAGACAATTTCAAACTAGAGAAAAATCTTTCAATAATTTTCCTTGCATGCTTGTCAAAAATCATTTTAAAAAATTTGTCAGCTTGATCACCGAGGTTTAATATGCAATATGTCAAATGTAAAAATATTTCCAGGAAAAAATTCAAGACCATGCTTCAGTTGTCATCACTTGTGGAGAAAGAAAAAGAGAGAGAGATAAGGCATTTCCTTCAAGAACTTGCCAAGATCATTCATTTACTAAAAGATAAAATCACAAAAATGTTTTACCCTTGCAATCTGGAAGCATGCCAGTGCTTTCTGCTGACACTGGAAGAACAGTAAACAAACCAGCTTCACCTTCAGAATTTTCTTTCCCCGCAATGCTCTTCAAAGAACCACTCTTCACAGCTTCTGATTCAGCCAATCTTGCATATGCAGTTGCTTGGCTGTGTAAATCTGATGAGCCAGATGGTTTGAACCTATAGTCCTAAAAGGGCCATATAAAGGGTATTATGGACATTGAAAATAGGATTTGTTATAAAGAATAAAATTAGCGATTCACAAGATTCAAAAACCTTTAACACATTGTCAGTCGACGGATAGTCTCCTTCATATTTTGGGGATGAAGCATTGTCTACTAACAAGGACAAACAGAAAAGACAATCAAGTGAATCATAAAACATGTATCAGCAGGAAGAAAAGAAACGTTAAGGCTGTGATTTCTACCATCATGATTAGAAGTGGGCTCTGGAGGGCTGTCCATCAGCTTTCGAGTCAAGGGACCAGGGTTAATAAGAGATACACTTCTAATTTCATAACGAATTGCATCTAGCTGTTGCATTGCATCTTGAAGTTCTTTTTGTACCTAAAAGATACAAGAATGACAAAAGATGAAAAAGGTTTCCCAAAATTGTGGCTGGTGCCATGTTTATAAACTAACTAAAGGATGATAACACACCCCGTACATGACTTCAACTAAGATCTCTACTAACTTCAATTTGGTAAGAGGTAAACAAGAGCAAAGTTAGCAGGTAGGAACCAAACTCAACACAGGGCATATCATTTTCCACTGTAAGAGGTGTTCCAAGGAAGGGAGTAGGATATATCATCCTTCCAAAAAAACAAATAAGATTACTTCCATAAATATGCAAAATCTGGGAAAAGAAAAAAGGAAACGACAAAGAAAAGCCATTAAAAGGAGAGAAGCCTCACAAGGCTGCAGCACAAGCTTTGCATTGCAACACACTGAATTAATTACTATACATAGCACATATACGGGCACTAGGATAAATAGAAAAGTCATCTTCCTTTGTCCACAAACAACACAGTATAGTAACATCATTTAGCGGAACATCCAAAGAGAACTAACCTTACTCCCATTAAACACAAGAACTAATTTAGGAACAGAAAAGAGGGGTTAAAATAAGAACCTGGCGTACTTGAGACTGTTGCATAACATTATCAAATTGGCCACGAGCTAATTGAACATACCCAATGGCCCGCCCAGCTAATCTCCCAGCTGTTCTCGCAATTATGGGGAGGTCCTTAGGCCCTACAACACATAAAACAGCAAACTAATTTCAATTTATGTTTCCAGAACACCTAATGAAAGAACCAACTTCTATTGTGTACAAACATAGATATGGGTTTGGTTCAGATTTTGATGTCAGAAAATAATATGTAATATTATCAATTAATGGTTCTTCTAAACTAAAAGATTAAGATAAATGAATTCATAAAAAGTTTCTGACTTCGGTTCCATTTTAAGTCACAAGAAGGAAGCGAGAGTGGATACCAACAAGGGCAGCAGTGGCACCGATTATAAGGAAGATCTCTCCGTACGAAATACCAAACATGATATGAGCTTTCCACTTCTGTTTTGCACAGGGTTATCAACAATAAAGAGGGAGTTACAAAGAGAATTTTTCAGACTGGCAACAAAAAAGGCGCACATTTAAAGCACGACTAATAATACATTCTTTCACAACACAGATTAGACCCAAAAAAAATAGACAATTAAAACAACAGAATGCTTGCTTCATTCTGCTACAGCTTAGATTTGGCAATAAATTTTAATATACCTTAATGTAAAACTAGAAGTTTTATTCAAGTTAACATCGGACGTACATAAAATTTCAGGTTTCAAATTTCTGGCGGATGGCCGTCGGCGTGTGGAGTCGAGCTGGTGGCGGACATGTGGAGCACAATGCTACTTAAATGATTGGTTGCGTTCACGGCGGCGTAGTTGGCTGTTTCATCGATAGGCGGCGACGGAGTGAAGAGGCATTTTCGTCGTAGAAGAGTTCACCACTCAAAACCTTTAAAATATCGAATGGGTGGGTCGGGTCGGGAAACCCCAATGGGTTGAAAATTTTAACCCAAAAACAATTGGGCCCAATTGTAAACGCCCATTCCAAATTCTTTACATAAACACGTTACAATGGTCTTGTGGCTGTATTTAAATTATTGTAAAAGTACAAGACAGGCGCTCTAATCGAGTCAAGCCGCTTAAGAGTAGTCTATATGATGCCCAATTAAAATTGAGCTAAATTCAAATTTAAACAGTTTAATTTAATATTACAATTGAGTCTAAATTAGACATCGGTAACTCAATGAATTTATTAGTTAACAATTTAGCTCGAGAGTAATATCAATAAATATTGACCCCAAAGGCTTAGCTTAATGGTAAGGGCAGGGGTCATCCAAGTGATCAGGGTTCAAGCCACAATAAAACTAATAACCTCTGATTTATCTGGTCTGTAGTTGCGAGTCTCAGTGATCACAAATCCCTTAGTTTATCTTATCCGATTAATTAGAGTTGACCGACTGGTATGGATAGAAATTTCCGGATTAACAAAAAAAAAGTATTAATAAATATTCAAAAAATTTTGAATTTAACATTTATTAATGGTATATCAATCACTCGATTTGATGTTTTTTCTACTTGGTATAATTGTTTAGCTGGGTATTTATCAATTGGGCCTACTAAATTAGGTTTGACTTATTTTAATTTGAGCCTGTACAAAATTTTGGACTTTAAGTTTGCCCAGTTGGGCCTCAAAATTTTTTTTTTTTTAAATCCTAATTCATTAAAATTATACCAGGCTTATTTCAAACTCATTAATAATTTTAAGAATTTATAAAAATTCTCGTAAAATCCTCTATAGATTTAAAAATCCAACAAATACACCCTTCCGCATAATAAATTTTTAAATTTATTAAGTTTCAGGATTGAGTAACGTTTACTCAAATCGTAACTCTATAACTTATTGAATAATTTTTCATTTTATGTTTATACTCGTTTAAGGTTTGAATTTTATTTGATCTGAGACTAAATTTTGGTTTGTGAGTCTCAAGAACTAAATTATATTGTTATTGGCTTTCATCTTATACTAATAAACTATATTAATGGTGAAACAAAACTATAACAATTTTTCTTTTTTTGTTAACAAGAATTTCGATTCAAATCAATGTTTTTACAAATCGTCAATTTTATTGAATTATTAAATATTAGATAAACATAACATTTTAATCGTATTTTATCAGTTAAAATCAAGTATTTAATTTTAAAAAAAAAATTTAAGGCCAAACGATATATTCCCACCCAAGGTTTCCTTATATGACAAACTTCAACCTACAAAAGTTCAAAAACCAAATACTCACCCTTTTCTCTTTGAAAAGACCAAAATACCCTCCATGAAATAAATAATATTAATATTAAAATAAATTTTAATATAAAAATATTAATAATAAATACTTAAAAATAAAATAAAATTTTAAAAAGACAACCATCGCAACTGACACCCGACGTAACTCCACTAGATGGTCGAAAACTGTCACCTAATTCCATTGGAGGCCTGATTTGGCCATTTTGATAGCAGATACAACCAGCTTTAGCCGCCAAAATCTAGCGATCATAGAAGGCCGAAAACGTTTGAAATTGTAATAGTCTAAGGGTAGAATTGTCTTTTAAGGTCTGAAACCAATGATAAAAGAGAGGTTTCTAGATAGAAGTAGATTTGACAAGGTTCAAATGTATAAGAATTATGTAAAAGTCTTTTGTGACTTGTACATGGATATTCTGGGAAGAATATTTTATGTATGACATGAAGAGAGAGAGAATTGAGATTTTCCTTACACACACAATCGTATGTCTTGGACACACACTTGTTGTCAGGTGAGAGATGCTATAAATGTTTAGTTGTCCTTATTTTCGCCTAGCTTATTCCATTCAACTTTCTTCTCTTCTTCTTCCCTAATGAACCCTAAGTCAGAAATCGTTCAACCAGCAGTCATAAACCAAGTTAATGATCCAGAAGCAGCTAAAGAAATATATCCGAACACAATGGTGAGAGGTAAGTATCTCTTTACCTCTTTCATTTGGGTTTTAGCATGATTTGTTGGGTTGAGTTTCCTTTATGTGTTTGCTGCATGTTGAGAATGTGTTATAGCATAATTTGATAATAAAATGAGACCTTGGATGATGATTCATGAGATTATTATGAGATGTTTGTTGATTATGTGCTTAGGCATGTATTTATGAGAAATGCGAGATTTTTAACATGCTTTATGATGAATAGATGGCATGAGCATGTTTATTGGTTGATATATTTGATGTATGAATGCTTGATTGAGTTGTGATCATGTTTTGAGTTGAGAAATTTGGGATTTTTGGATTTTTAGATATGTAGAAGAAGAGTTTAGCACACAACCGTATACCCGAGGATATATGTTTGTATGACCTCATTTCTTCATAAACATAGTCTTATATGGCACCCGTGTGCGTATAAAAATCCAAATACACGTCTGTACAGTCGATGCATACGCTTGTGTGCTTATTCCCAAATACACACGTCTGTGTAAGCAAGACATGAGAGTGAGTTTAAGCAGCTACATGCTCGTGCCAGTGTGGTACACGACCTTGTGCCTTACATGCACGTTCGTGTGTTTGACCACAGGCCCATACAGTCAGCCATGATTTTCAAATTGATTCCAGAAGCTAGCACGACCAAGGATACGACTTAAACATGACCCCGGACACGACTTAAGCATGACCCCATGTGCCTCCACACACGCATGTGTGTCAGTTGGTGGACGCCCGTGTGCCTTAAGAAAAATAAAGAAATAGTTCTAAAGCATTTTTAAAGCAAAGTTAAGCAATTTTAAGTCATTCCTAAGCACAAGAAACATATAAATAACAAGATATAACAGTATATCATGGATGATTATCAGAGCATTGAGCACAACATGTCATATCTCTGACGTTTTCAGAAAGCAGATCTAAGGATCTAATACACACGTCTGTGTAAGCAAGACATGAGAGTGAGTTTAAGCAGCTACATGCTCGTGCCAGTGTGGTACACGACCTTGTGCCTTACATGCACGTTCGTGTGTTTGACCACAGGCCCATACAGTCAACCATGATTTTCAAATTGATTCCAGAAGCTAGCACGACCAAGGATACGACTTAAACATGACCCCGGACACGACTTAAGCATGACCCCATGTGCCTCCACACACGCATGTGTGTCAGTTGGTGGATGCCCGTGTGTCTTAAGAAAAATAAAGAAACAGTTCTAAAGCATTTTTAAAGCAAAGTTAAGCAATTTTAAGTCATTCCTAAGCACAAGAAACATATAAATAACAAGATATAACAGTATATCATGGATGATTATCAGAGCATTGAGCACAACATGTCATATCTCTGACGTTTTCAGAAAGCAGATCTAAGGATCCAAAAGCATATTTTAAAAGTATAGTTATACGATGTTTTAGACATCAGTTAAGGGTGAATACAAGGGAACATCTGTGAGTTCGCATACCTACTAGAGAAGGAAACTAACATCCACTAGAGAGGACATGGTCTTTGACCAAACTCATTAGAGAGAATGCTAGTCATACACGAATAGTTTTATTTTAAAATTGAGCTCACACCACTAGGGTGTCGAATCCTTATATTCATCAGTCTAGCCAGTATAACAAATATTTTTAGATACAGTACTTTCTGATACAGATTTCAGTTTATGTTATATGCATATATTCAGGATCTTCAAATTAGAGTGTTTTATTAGAAAGAGTTTTCAGAAAAAAATGAGTTTTTAGAAATCAAGCCTAAGGGCAAGTTTTTATAACGACTTTGTATTTACATGACATCAAAGTATGCATATTATGTCATGTACAACATTCATGATAAATAAGACAAAGTACACTCCTAAAAACAGATGAAATAAGAAAGTAAAGAAATAAGAAATAAAGAAATGAGCAATTCGGTAAAAAATAATATGAAAGATATGAGATTAGCTTGAACTTGAAACCTGCAAGTGTTAGAGATAGAAAATGCTTGCTGAGTGATTTTGTCACTTACCCCTTCCCTTCCTTTCTCTTTTGCAGGTCAATGATCTTAGGACTGAGCAGGAGCGATGTAACTATTAGATTTTTTGGGATATGACTTAGCAGTAGATAGCATGTTCATGGCTCACATGCTTTATTTAGTTTTCATGTATATGTGTGTGTATTATACTTTATTATACACTGTATGGATAATATATTTTATATATGAGCAGTCTGAGAAGTTTAAATGCATGTTTAGTTTCTTCTTATTATCATTGTTAATATGAAAATTTTATTTTTCAGCTTCTGCATTCAAATCTTAAAATTTAAGTAGCAATAGATATTTCATTATAGAGATTCCCGTTACAGGCGTATTTTCAGAAAAATAAATATTATAAATAGTAGTGCACAATAGGCCTGTGGTGGGAGTCATTATAAGAATGCTTGACTCCAACCGTTTTCGACCATTTTAGATAGCGAAGATGACCAGATCTGATTACATCTTCCTTCGAGACGATCAGATTCGACATTTAATGGAACTAGATGACTGTTTCCAACTACCTGATGAGGTTAGCGTCCATCACCGTCGTCAATAACACTGTCAATAGTAATGACTGCTTTTTAAAATTTTTATTTTATTTTTTATTTTTTATTAATTTTTTAAATATTATTTTTAATGTTTTTAAATTTTTTTTTAAATGTAAAAATATTTTTGTAACTTTAATCAATAAACAAGTAATTAGCTTTTTAAAACTTTATATATGATAATTTATTATTAAGCGATACGTTTGTTCGGCCAAATTTTTAATGAATTGAATCCTTATCCTTTTAACAAAGATGTTAACCAGTTAAGACTCGAACAATTTTGTCGGGCTAAGCTATAACTTCACGGACTCGACCTCTTTTCTTTATTAATTTTTACCCGGGAATCATGTGCTGTTTTATAACCAATTGATGTGATCGTTTTAGTTGGTATTAGGATGCATCGCAGGTGTATAACAAAATAAATAGTTCAAATACATTTTTTAATATATATATCAAACAATTGAATTATTTTATTATAATTCAAAGGCCAAACGACAAATTACCACCCAAGGTTTCTTTAAATGTCCAAAAAAGTTTTAAAAAGTTAAGTGCCTACCTTTGTATTCTGAAAAAACTCACCCCTCCCTAATAAAAATAAATAATATTAATATTAAAATAAAATTTAATATAAAATAATATAAAATAATAATATAAAAAATCAATTTTTTTAAAAATATAAAAATTAAATAAAATTTAAAAAAAAAATACTATCGTTATCGACAACTTTGTTGATGATAATCATTATCGTTAATCTAATTAGGTGATCGTTTTTTGACGATCTGATCTAAATATTTTGATGATAAAAGCAGTCAAATTTGGTAGCATTCACTATTAGAGAAAACTGAAAAATGATCAATATATTTGAAGCTAATCATTTTTTATTAATTTAAATAGTAAAGAGAACTAGATCAACTATTTTTGTCATTAAAGCTGCTAAATCAAATCACCAAATAAACCAGATAGTTGTTTCAGGTCACTTGATTAGGTTAAGGATGGTCAACATTGTCAACGATAGTGATTATTTTTTAAAATTTTTATTATTTTTAAAATTTTTTGTATTAACTATTAATTTATTATTATTATTTTAATATTATTTTTATAAAATTAATTTTATTAAATTTAAAATTTTTATTTAAAAAGATAAAAATACATTTCCAACTTTGATTAATAAGTAATTATTTAATTTTCTAAATTTGTTGGGTGAGACTTTATTGTATCATTTGCCCTTATTCAAACTCGAATCTTCATCTTCTACAATGGCCTAGTGACTTGTATCATCATACTGCACGCCCCAGAATATAAAATGGTTGGACGGTCCTCAAAATCTCAACTTAAGGTTTCAATAGTATTAAATTTAAATAAAATAAAATATATATTTATTTAAATTCAGCTTGGGTAAAAAAATTGAATTTAAATTTAGATTTGAATTTAACAAGCTTTTACATAGATAAATTCAAATTCAAATTCAAGTTTGGTTTGTTAGTATACTAAAATTTATTTATTTATTTATAATAAACATATTTATTATGATTAGTTGAAAAGATAAATATATTAATTATATCTTATTAACATCGTAAGTGTAATTGTTATGATTTATTAAAACTTAATATATAATTATTATAATTTATCGGAAAATAAATGTAATAATAATTTATTAAAAAGGTCAAAGATCTTATTCCCACCCAAGGTTTGATGAATAGACAAAATGTTATTCTCTAATATTTAAAAACTCAAACACTCTTCCGTTGACTATTTTCCATCCACTTTTTCTAATATTTTTAGTGAAATGACTAAACTATCCCCATTATACAAAATAAATATAATAAAAATATAATTTAATAATAAAAAAATTTTAACAAATCTTAACAAATTAAAAAATAAAAAACAGTCATTACCGTTAACAGTGATGATTGTTGTTTGACCTTTTGATTGTTATCCTGATTGGCAAAGGAGATCAAATTAGTATTTTATATTTTTGGTAGATGTGATCAAATCTAACTGTTTTTACCAAATGAGTTAGCTATCTTGTGAATCAAGAGGTTCTTTTTGATATTCTGGTTTGATTATCGTTGGTTGCAGTCATTTAAAAAAATTAATTTTTAAAATTCTTTTTATCAAAAAGACGAAAATATATTTCTAACCGTTAATTTTTAACTATTGATTATCAAATTTAACGATTAATCTCAGTCAAAAGTTAAGTGTGGATAGCTTAAAAAGTTAAAATGAAAAAATTTTCTTTCCCTTAAACCTTGGACGTGAATATGTTATTTGGCCTATTAAAAATTATAATTAAAAAATAAATATGTTTAAATACAGTTTTTATATCTCGATTTTAAAATATTTTAATGTCTCCGAACTCAAATTATTAAAAATAATGTAAAAGTCAAATTTTAATTTTATATTCGTTCGTCGTGCAACTGAACTAATTTGACAGCGACTACAACGCTGACCTTCGCTTTGCATTATTAAATCTTTTGATGCCATTTTCTACCTAATCACGTGCTTGACAAACTAGTTGTACGTTAAGTTAATATCAGATCAGCCTCACTTGATTCCACCTCACATAAAAGCGGATTTAATTTAATTTTTTAAATATATTATATTTATTTAAAATTTTTATATCAAACTTTTACTTAAAAAGCATCTCTTATAATAATAATAATTTAATTTAATTGGTTATTGAAATGTTCCAATCTATTCATGTTCATTATAAAAAAAAAAAAAATTATAGTTCAACATATCTCTTTCTTATTTGTAGGATTGGACCCAAACCAATTGACTTGGTTTTAAAAATTGACTTAATTCGATTCAACTTAGCTCTAATTCGAGCCAACGAATTCAAATTGGGAGGGTCTATTTGTTTTTTAATCTGAACTCAATTTGAGTTAGAGAGAATTTTACTTGATTTAATTCGAGTTAGGCTTTAATTCTTGGTTTGAATTTGTGGTTCAAATTTGTCATTTGAATTCGTAATTTATTGATGAAACGACATTATTTTGTCAATAAGATATAATTTAATAAAAATTATAAATAATATATTTGAATTATAAATTCAAATTGAATCAAATTCTATTAATAATCTGGAAAACGTTGCACATATTCATAGTCCCCAGTAAAATCAGAAGAGAAAGCTTGTCTAAATTTATACATAATCCAAAATTGCAGATATGCCCCTCAATATAAAAATAATATTTACATAAATCAGCTCTTTTCTTTTGCCTACATCTATGTAGAACATTTATGCTTGACAAATTTGACTTTAATCCAGGCTCTACTCTGGTCAGGTCAGGTTCAGTCAGCTCCTGTCCAACCCCACCAAAAGCCAGATCTTTTTCGGTATTCGCTTGGTAGGTAACCAATCAAATCCTGACACGTAAAGGACTTAAAAAATGAAGATGAGATCCAGTTCTTGCTGTGGAATTTAAGAATAAAAAAATGTGAAAAGGATTTTTGAGATTCTTTCTTTGTTTTTGCAGTGGTGTATGTATGTAAGTGTATGTGTATATTTGTTTGTGTGAATTGCCATTGTGAAGGTGATGGTTAGGAAGAACAATGGGGTCAGACGGGTACGTGGTGCCGGCGGACCCTCAGGCGGTTGTTACGGCGAAGAAGAAAACGCAGTCGTCTCGGAGTTGGATGCTTCTGGACTGTACGGGGAAGAGCACCGTTTTGGATGTCGACAAATACGCTATCATGCACCGCGTCCAAATCCACGCGCGTGATCTTCGCATTCTTGATCCTTTGCTTTCTTATCCCTCCGCTATTCTCGGTCGTGAGAAGGCCATTGTCTTGAATTTGGAGGTCGATTTTAATTTCATATTCGAATTTTTGAATCTGTTTTGGTTGAGTTTCTTTAATTTAATTTTGATTTTGTTTGTATTTTTGTTTAATTATTGCAGCATATCAAAGCAATTATCACTTCTGAAGAGGTAAGCGGGAATTATTTTTTTTCTTCATTTTGGGATTTTAATGGAGTTGTCATGGAATTTTTGTACAGTGATAGATAAGTTTTGTTATATTTATAGGTATTGCTTCGAGATCCATTGGATGAAAACGTTGTTCCAGTTGTGGCTGAACTTCGAAGGCGACTTCCATCTGCGAATGCCATTTGTGAGGCGCAGGAAGATGGAGAAGAAGAACCTGGTGGGCATAATGAAATTGAAGCGGGTGACAAAGATGGTATGTTTTAGCTTGATTTGTTCGATAAAAGAGCAAGTGATTTCTATTAATTGAGAAAATGAAAATCTGAATGATTTAGATTACGCTATGTAGAGTCGCCGTTTGAATTTCGAGCCCTGGAGGTAGCTTTGGAAGCTATTTGTAGTTTTCTAGCTGCCCGTACCACGGAATTAGAGACTGCGACTTATCCTGCTTTGGATGAACTTACTTCCAAGGTCAGTACTTTTGGTTCCTGTTTCTTAATTAATTTATTTTCCTTGTTGCTTTTGGTTTATCTACCTGCAATATCCTGTGTTTTCCCTTGTCTCTTTCGCAAGAAAGATAAAGAGGTTTTCTCAATTTGCCTAGAATGATGTGTATCAAGGTTTAGTTGTCAGTATAGGCTTGTGAAAGGTTTCGGGGTTCAATTTAAGTTCTTCCTTTTTTCTCCTTTTGTTCTCAGTTGATTTAGTTTTCTGTTATCTATTTAAATTATAGACTACATGGTAAAAGTTCTATCTTACTGTCATGCTTGAGCCATTTCATGTTTAAATTTGAGAATATCATCTAACTTATGTGTATACCTGACTAGGAGTCCCTGGTATAAGAGCTTTGATTGTAAACACAGACTTGGTAGTTCGTTCATTTATAGAAATTGACAATTGCTTCCTGGTCAAAGGCTTTGGAGATTGGTTAATTTTGGGAAATTAGCAGAGTATGTTGGTGGAATAGTTACTAGAAGGTTCTGTGTGCAAGCAAGGATGTTTGGTAATTGTTTAAGAATTAAAAAAAAGGTTTTGTGAATAAACTCTTTATGTTGGATGTATTTGGTATTGGGGATACAACTTCAGAATCAAGTTTCATTTTCTGGATTTTTTATGAATGTTACATGCACATTCAATATTGATTCTCCCTTTCAATTTAATTGAATAAGAAATTTGGCTTCAAATTTCTTTTTCATGCATGAAACGATTGAGATACCAGTAAATCATGTTGTGCTTAGATGTTTTTAACCTGTTAAGCTTAATTAAGCTAATCTTATGCATAGAAATTTGTTTTATCTTGATCTCTTATATGTTATAAAGAATCAATCTTATGCTTTCATATTCAGCTTTTGATCCTTGTTTTTCTTTTTTTGGCATCTTGGCTTGTTTCTGTTACATAAGTTGGTTTATCTGAATTGCATTAACATGCAGATAAGTAGCCGTAATTTAGACAGGGTTCGTAAATTGAAGAGTGCAATGACAAGGTTGACTGCCCGTGTTCAAAAGGTATGTATATTGTGTCTTTTGCTGTGCAAAACATTCTGTATTTGCTCCATTAAATACTTAATGTTTAACCTTTTATGCAAGTTACAAATTATGATCAGCCACGGAGATATGTTATGAGGATTGGTGAGTTTTGGATGTAATCAATATAGAAAGTTATATTCTACTTTTGATAATTTTATTTTTGGTGCTGCTAGTTGACCATGATAAATCTCTTCCAGAAAATAAAATATTCACTCACTACATCTACTGGGAAAAAGAATTAGATATTAGTCTTATGCAACATAGAAATTAAATTTTGTATATTGAATGACAATTTCTTTTTATGTGGAATTAAAATTTGAGACTGCTGTCATGGCAAGATAGGTTGGCAATAGCAAAAATTGGGGGCATGGAAAGTGGTCTGATCCTTATCAACATGTTCAAAGTGGAGAAAATATTTTTCTTTAACTGTGTCATATAAGCTAAAACTTCTTTTTAGCTTTCTAAAATTTGACAAAGTTGAGCTGATTAAAAACTACACTATTGATTGTATTTGGAAGCTTGACACTTATTGTTTGAAAGGCTGTCCAGCAAGCAGTGCCGCCTTTCTAGCAGTTCATTTGTTGTGTGTCTTATATTATTTAATTGGATAGAGTTTCCAAATATAGATAAGAATTAATCCTGTTGCTGTCTTTTGAGTTAGGTGAGGGATGAACTTGAACAACTACTGGATGATGATGATGATATGGCTGACCTTTACTTGTCAAGAAAGTTGGCTGGTCCATCATCACCTGCTAGTGGTTCAGGTCCTGCAAATTGGTTTCCTGCATCCCCTACAATAGGTTCAAAGATTTCAAGAGCAAGTAGAGGAAGTATGGCTACAATTCATGGAGACGAGAATGATGTTGAGGAGCTTGAAATGTTACTAGAGGTTATCAGATTTATTTGTTTTGTAATACTCATATTTTAAATCCAAAATTCTAAGAAGGGTAGTAATCCTGTTTTGCAGGCTTACTTTATGCAAATTGATACCACATTGAACAAATTAATTACGGTATGTGCTTCTGTTCCTTCACGTTTTTGCTTTTGATTTATTTATTTGGTTTGGTGGTTACTATGTTTTCTTCCTTTTAGGTTGATTTATCTTGTTTATTTAATTTTCTTTTTAAACATGAGTCAAAATTGTTGCATGTTAAACTAATTGGGAGCACACAAGTGGGGATAAAGTTATGAAAGATGTATGATTCTAATAATTTGCCAGAAGTGACAAATTAATTTCAGTAAATTGTACGGGATAGATTCTCTAGAAATTTGGCAGCTGGAGATTAGAAGCGTACATTAGTCTGTAACCAACTTTCAGTTGCATGTATAAATTTTCCTTCAGTAATTTCATATAATCTTCTATTTATATGAAGTATAAGGTGGCACCCTTGGTTATGAAATAATGTGGGTTTTTTGTTTACTGTATTCAGTGATGTTCTTTCTTCAGAACTTTTATATCAAATTGCAGTTGAAATTTGTGGTCATATGTTATGTTGATGCATAAATGAGGAGACCTCTTTGGGTTTCACTGTGGTTGATTGGGATTGCAACTCGATTAGTTCTAGTACCATATGCATTTATATAGCCAAAGAGTGGTTGAGAAATGTATTGCAGAACAAAACCTTTTGCGATTGCGAATGTCACATGAAGTTAGTAATTCATAACTTTACTGTAATCTGTTATTATTTTCACCTTTTTTTTAATGGGAAACAGTTTATATTACTACAAAAGTAGATAAAATATATACAATACAAAGGTGTCAAATCACCTGAGGGTGAGGCAAAAGCTATATATTATTGTTATCTAGTACTTTTCATTCATATGCCCGATTACATTAATGATTGACATATAAGATTCCCTCATTCGGAAGCAAGTTGAAAAGCCCAGAGTATTACGTGAACTTTTCCAGCCTGCAGCCACTGCATCTGGGTGCTTAATAGCCAGGAATCTATGATAGACATTCTACATTCTCTATTCTGCATCTCTTCTTTTGATAAATAAATGCATATTTTTTTGCAGCTGCGAGAATATATTGATGATACCGAGGATTATATTAATATTCAGGTATCCACAATTAATTGAAAGCTTAAAACTTTATTTTCAAATTTGTATTGCATGCATTAGATTTGACCTTGTACATCCTTTTTGCAGCTGGATAACCATCGTAATCAGTTGATTCAGGTGCTTTAATCTTGCCTATTGAATAGATACAGTATTCACCTGATTCAGTTTGTGCTGAGTTTTATTTTACCTTTGTTAATCTTTTCTAAATTTATTCTGCAGTTAGAGCTCATTCTGACTTCAGGAACTGTCTCTTTAACCTTCTTCTCATTGGTAACTGGAATCTTTGGTGTGAATATCCCATATGATTGGAATACTAACCATGGATTCTTGTTTAAATGGGTATGCAAAGTTTTTTGAGTTTGTGAATTTAGCTGCTGATTTTGAAGTTAAATTCTAACAGATTATTGAATGATTTTTCTCTGATATCTGCAGGTGGTCGGTACAACAGGACTAATTGCTGCTATGATATTTGTAGCCATTATGGCCTATGCTCGTTACAAGGGTTTGGTTGGATCTTGAGTATTCATGGTCAGTAGGGATTTTTCAGATTGGACTTGCAACACTTAAGCTATGCATGAAATTGGTCAGGCTTTCATGCCTCGATGAAGTAAGTGAACATAGCTGCATCTTCAAATTGGTGATTCTGCGGTCATTTCATGGTATTTTTTCTGAAGTCTTCCTTTCTCTGATAATACTTATGTCACTTAAGCCGTGCATGAAATTGGTCAGGCTTTCATGCCTTGATGAAGTAAGTGAACATAGCTACATCTTCAAATTGGTGGTTCTGCGGTCATTTCATGGTATTTTTTCTGAAGTCGTCCTTTCTTTGATAATACTTATGTCATATGAAAAACAGTTCATATATGGCTTTTATATTTTAACTCACTTTTTTCCACTCAGTCTCTGGTTCTTCTTATAGGTATTAATGTTTGATCTTGAAGCACATTTACACATCATATACTTGTAATAAATCGGAATTTGAATCAAATATTGTCTTCAGAAATTTTTATCCAAGACCAGTTTCAATCTCAGCTGTTTTATTTGATTTTCAGTGAAGAGCAACAGACATTTATTTATGTTGATCAATCTTACACTCCTCTCTCCCTCTTCTTGGCATGAATCAAAATACTCTGTCATTTCCAGTTAAGATCCGTGTAAATTGTATTACTAGTTTTACTCCACCGGTTTGGATATTCGAGGATTTTATTTGTATCTAATGATTTGAATACTCTTGTTTTGTTGTGTGATTATCAGTTGCATCTAGAGGTGCAAACGAGTCGAATAGTGTTTGGTTCAAGCTTGAGTAGATTACATAGATATAGATCTCTAGCTCGAGTTCATTGAGCCATTAAGAACACACCTTTGCACAATCTTTGTATCAGATAGCACCATCTTGACCCTACTGCTCAGAGGTGAACCAATCATTGGTCTTAAGAAGGTGGTAAAACACACCTTGATCTTCAACACATTCTAAACTTTTATGTCAGGAAGCTTGAAAAGAAAAAGGTTTTTGAAGGGCTTATAAGAACAAACTGACATATCGAAGATAAATATCATTTATGTCTTTCGTCACATTTCAAAGACTTACATGAATATCCAAATTTTAAGTCTTCGAAATGGTTGGTGCCAACAAATTTTGATATTTGGAAGAACTTTATGTACATTTTGTTCAAGTTTCATATTATATTTCTTTCAACACTGCTGTCCAGAGTAAAAAACAATGCATGCGAAGCAGTTAGGGTTGAATTCAAGCCAAACTTGTTTGAGTTTAAAATTGCAATTTTAATATTATAAAGTTTGAGCTCAAACTTTAGAGGGGTTTGGTTCATCAAACCTATGAACTCAATAAATTCGATTTAAATTAACTAAAAAATATTGTTTTACCAATATATATATATAATATCGTTTGATTGAGTTATTTAAAAAAAAAAACTTGTTAAAAAATTTATAAAAAAATTTGATTCAGTTTGTTAAATCTCAAGCTTTTACACTCACATCTATATTACTCATCGAGTTTCACCTATTTATCAAATTTGTTAACAAAACTGTTAAATTTTTATAAAATTTTTAAAAAGACAATAATCTTTAAGCTCTTAATATTTTATTAAATAAAATTTTTAGTTTAATTTATATTAATTTCAATTAAAAATAAAATAAATTAATAATATAAATATAGATAAAAATGCCAATGCCGTATAATTGTATATTGAGTTTAATTTTTGAAAATTTAGAGATGGTAATAACATTTTAAAGGGTTTTTAGAGAATTAAAAAAAAATTAGAGTCTTTTTGAATTTTATTGGCTTTTAATAGTTTAAAACTGACAATTATATTTTTAAAAAATTAAATAAAACATAACAAATTAAGAGTGTAAAACCATATTACAAACTGCTTGACCTTTATATATATATTCAAATTATATGGAGTGACTATGATTATTTCCATAACAAGATGGGGAAAGTATTATTTATCCTTAGTAAGTTTTAAAAAACAATATTTATACCCTCACAATTAGGGTTAGATTTGAGTCGAACTTGTTTAAAATGAGCTAAGTTCAAGTGATTGTTAGCTCACAATTTCAAATTATCGAATTCAAACTTGAAAGGGGTTTGATTGTCAAGATTGTAAGCTTAACAAATTCGATCTGAACCAACTAAAATAATATCATTTTACTAATATAGTATCAAAACGTCACCATATTAATAACATATTTTATAAAACTCTTTAAAAACCTCGTTAAGAGGCTCACGAAAAAGTTCAATTTAATTCGTTAAACTTTAAACTCAAGCTTAACCTTCTATTTACCAAGCTTATCGAGTTCGAGCTTAGGATCTGGCTCAATTTTTTATTAACTAAGTTAAGTTTGAATTTATTCTAACTAGAGTTTAATTCGATTTGACTCTAATCATACCTATAATATTATTTACAAACTAGTCTAACAGAGGTATAATTATAATATTTTAAACTTTAGAGACAAAAAACACTTAAAATCGAATCCCTATTTTAATATTTAGACAAACTAATATAAACACCCTTTAACTATTAAAAACCAACAATTATAGGTGCAAAATCGGTTTTTTAAAATTTCAAAGGTGGAAATCGTCATTTTATCAAATATTGGCAATAAAGAAATTGCATAATATATAATGACTCAAACTAAGTACACGTAATCTATACAGAGATCCTGCAAACTATGGCACTCAGAAAAACAGAAAAAAGATAATAAGAGGGAGCTCTGGAAGATCTAACAGACGCAGTCTGAAAAAGAGACTGCAAAACCATAAAGGTATTCATTCTCTATCTCCCTACATTTATGCACGTGCTTTAATATATTTCTCCTGAATTTCATAAAAAAACAAAAACAAAAACCAGTTTCATTGCAAAATACAAATTTTATTTCATCTTTTTTATCGTTTCTTGTGATCTCAGATATTCTTTTTCTGTAATTAGAAATTATTTTTAATATTATTTATAAAAAAAAAAATTTGGTTTTTGATCCAACTGTGCAAAATGCCCACAACCTAGACATAGGGAAAATTTCCCCGTTTAATTGTCACATGAGCAGCACGTGATGACACGACACCGATTGCCTCTCGTAGTTAAAATTGAATTTGAATATGAATTTGTTCGGATTTGATTTGAGTTTATTATAATAAGTTTGAATTGAATTTATATTAACCAGAGATATTAACAAAAATTTACCAATATGATAAATAGTATTATAAATATGATAGATAGTATTATCGATAAAATAAATAATATTATTAATTAAATAAATAGTATTATCAGTAAACTTTTTTTTTTTTGGTTGTCGGAAAAACTTTGCTTGAGCCTGCGGTCTAATACAACCCACTCACAAGTTACATTTGTGGGAATTCGAATTCAACATTTATAAATAGTAGTTTATTTCGAAATACACCTCTTTATCATCTAGACAACCTTTTAAGGTATTATCGATAAATATTTAAGTCAAACTCAAATCGAAATCTTTTTCTTAGGAAAAAAATGTCCCTCCCTCTCCCCCGCTCGATCCCGATAGACAAAAAATCCCAACTTTGTCCCCGAAAAGCTACACATAAATATATAAAATTGACGGCTCAGAGTCTTACGCACGGACGCTAAACCCAAGTGCGCAGTTTAACAAATATTCACTCAAGGGGCGCATTTTACCTGCGATCCCTGAACAAAATTCATTGCTTGAAAGTAGCCTGGGGTCTATCTGGACTGTGTGAGATCAGACTTGTGTCTTTTGTAAACATAGTGCACTTAGTTATTATTCTTATGTTCTTATTCATGGTGTTACCTCTTGAACCTCGAACAGATCATCAAAACCCTCTCGCCATTGTCCCAATCCCACGTTGAATTCTCCGAATCCCCTTCCCTTTTTTTGGTCTTTCTCACCCACCAAACACATCCACACCACCCAGAGAAACAAAAATAAATCAGCATAATCGCCATCTTCTCGGTGATTTTGGCCGTGATTGTGGTGTTTTATATTCGTGATTTGTTGTTTATTTGTCACATGCACTATGCCAAGTACGTGAATATATACATATAATTGTATATAATAAACGTATATAAAGTTATTAGTGAGCGTGCGTTGTGTTGCGTTGGGTTGGGTTGTGTAGTGTGTGCCGGTGTGTTCGTTTTGTTTTGGTGGTGGTGAAGAATCATGATGACGGCGGCGAATAGCCAAGTGTTGAAGGTGAGCAGAGAGAAGCTTGTAGCATGCATGACATGTCCTCTGTGTAAAAAGCTCTTTAGAGATGCCACCACCATATCTGAATGTTTACACACCTGTAAGTTTACTTCTCGCTTTCTTTGTTTCTCCATTTGTTTCTGAATTTCTTTCTATATAATATAATTAATGCTCGTTGTTTGTTTCCCGATCTGAATGTGTTTAGAGATTGAAACTTGATTCGTATTATGAATTATTTTAATATGCCTGCGATGATATTTAAATATAACTTGGTAGATATAGTGTTTTGTTCAGTACTAATCAGAAACAAATTTTATTTTTTAAAATGATGTTAGTTCCAGGTGGTGACAAGGTTTGCTGGTTACCATTCTGACTTAGAATCCGTCTTTCTATTTAACATTTTCATGAGAGAGTGAGATGAATAAATTGATGAATTACCTTCCAGTTTCATGAATATTATTAGTGGATTAACCTTTCAACCTTAATCTGAACCATTTCATACATGCCTTTGATTTTAACACAGTTTGCAAGAAGTGCATATGTGAGAAGATAATGGAAGAGGGCCTGAATAGCTGTCCACTTTGTGACATTAATCTTGGTGGTGCACCATTGGAGAAACTCAGGTTCTTGATCATTTACTGTTTCCAACTTTAACATCTTGGTGGTACCAAAGTAACAATAGTAATAATCTACGATGCTGGCTTATTATAAGTTTATGTTTTTTGGACTAAATGGTTCTTGTTTAGTGCATATTGCTAGTCCATCACTGCAAGTAATATAACCGATACATTGGCAAATTAACAGATGCTCTGATGTGCCAAGGGAAAAAAAAACTTTATTGAAGTACTGTTATTAATGAGCTTATGGATAGTTGTCATGTTTCATTCTTGTTTATTTTCTCTTCTTTAGATTTGTTAGAATTAAAAGTGGTGACAGATAATGGCCATAATGTTTACATCTGGTTATGTTGATGTTTTAACCTTTTTGTCTGTAAATAATTTTATTGTGAATGTCATTTGTTTCAAACGGAAGTAGGGAAAAAAAGTTGCATGATAAGATACAATTATCCAGGTAATTTAGAGTTGTGTTGTTATTAGATGAATCTGCAAATGTGTTTCCTAAGATGACATGCTGGTACAGTTTGGCTTTTTTTTTTTTTTGGTACAGTTTGGTTTAGTCTAGTCTGAAAATATAGAAAGAAAGAAAGCAGCCAAATAGGACTTATCTTTCCGGAACTGAAAGAATCTGAACAGACCTTGTATTTGATTCACCACCTTAAAGACTTTCCTTTCATATCAGCTAGACTTCTCAGCTCCACTTGCAGGCACCATTATGAGAAAAGAAGAAGTTGTCAAATCTATGGTGCACTAGTACAAGGTTTCTTATGTTTTGAGATGCTATTAGGTGAAACTTAATTACATGTATAGTTTCTTTTTTTTGGCACTTGTATTTTTCATAAATAACTATTCAACTTAGATAAATTTCTTCGTAGATAAAAAAAATAAAGCAATAGGTTTTATAATTATTTAAAGATGTCCTACCCCTCGAAGGAAAAGGGAGAATCAGATGGTGTTATCATAGGTATGACCAGACTGAGGTTTATGTTTATTGATTCTTCGCTTGTAATCTACAGGGGAGACAACAATTTGCAAGAGCTAAGGTTCAGACTCTTCCCTTCCAGGAGAAGTAACTCTGGTGCACCAGAAGCTGCGTGCTCAATCCAATTGCCGGCAAGAAGAAAAGAGAGATCTCTGTCTTCATTAGTGATCACCACACCTAAAGTATCAGCCAAGTCTAGCCTGAATCGCAGAAGATCAAAGCCAGGCCCAACAAAGCATTCTTCTCTACAAGAATCTGATCTTCACATTCAGGAACCTGTTCAGGACATTGAAGATCACCATGAGAGTATAAGCTCACCAGAGACTCCTAGCAAAATTGCACTACATAAAAGGCAGGAAAAGGTGGCTATGGTTTGGTTTTATGTGCTTGGTATATTGTTATAAATTATGAGTCCTTGTTTGTAATATGCAATAGCTTTACTACTGGCATGATGCAGATATCTTCTGCTGCTGAAACATCTAACCAGCGTACACCTGATAAAGATACTGAGGAAAATACTGAAACTCTGGACGGGAAAGCTGATTTATGGAAACCCTTAAATTCCTTGGTAGATGCTGCAAGCAAAACAAAGTTTAGCAAGTCTAATTCACAAACAAGCGATGTCAAAACAGTATTAGCTGATGCCAATAAACAACTCCTTAAGACCAAAGTAAAGGAATGTGGTAATGCATCAAAAGACCATGGTAATGAAAATGATGCAATTCCTGGGCCATCATCTTCAGGGAAACCCGGAAAATCTCAAGGCCGACCAAGAAAAGCAGCTGCCTCTGAGGTGTTCAATGTTTCAGCACAATCTGTGGTGGACACAAATAGTAAACACGATGGAAGATTTGGCCCAATTTGGTTCTCTTTGGTTGCTTCTGATGACCAGTGAGATTTTAGTTTCCTTGGAAATATTAGTATTTGTCCCATGTAAGTTGAGTTTCTGATTCTTCATGGATTGTTTCAGGGAAGGAGATGCACCCCTCCCACAGATATCTTCTTGCTACTTGAGGGTTAAGTGAGTTTCAATATCCTTTTACTTGCAGACCATGCTTATTATCTTTGAATTTTTGCACATATCAGTTGCAAATTTCACTTGAAATGTTCTGGTGCATGCTACATATTCTTTATTTTATTAGATTCATTGTCTGGTATGGTGTTTCTTTTCAATCATATAACATATTAGCTGCTCAAAATTTACCAAATTTATCTATCACTGTCAGTTTTTGCTCTCAAATGTCTGCAAACACATTGTTTAATTTGATCATCTCCAGGTGCTTTCATAACTTCTTTAAAGGACATGCTTATCACTTTTATTTATGAATTTTCTAATTACTGCAGGGATGGCAGTTTGCCTGTTTCTTTCATAAAAAAGTATCTCGTGAAAAAACTCAATCTAGCTAGTGAAGCTGAGGTAAGTTCCTCCCTTCCTTCTCCAGGGTCGTTGGGATCTCTTTCTGTACTTACAGGCACCTTCAATAATCCAGTCTTCACAAGAAGCTTCAATAATCCAGTCTTCACAAGAAGCTGCATCATTACTGACCTGGTCTGCTGCTGATAATTATGCAGGTGGAGATCTCGTTGCGGGGTCAGCCATTGCTTCCTACACTGCAACTTCATAACTTAGTAACCTGGTGGGCGCAGACAGGTTCAACATCTGAAAGAATGCAGACCTTGGTAGGCAGCTCAGCCAAAGATTTTGTGATGGTTCTGTCATACGGCCGGAAAGCTTAAACCCCATAAACATGTAACAGCAATGCTTAGCAGTGATGGGGTTCGGAGGTCTGAGAAGCAACATTTTTCATGGAATGCCTTTTACTTTGAAAGTTCAAATTCTCCTATCAATTTTGTTTTCTAAGTTCAAGTTGCATGTAACGTAGCAAAATATTAGGGGGAAAGTTGCTGGATTAAGTATAAAATACATAAAAAAAAAAAAAAAAAAATCACTTTCTTATCCTTACTTCAGCTACTTGATTCCTAGCATTAATAATATCGTAATTCATGATTTGAGCTGAAAACTGGACACCTAGCTATCATGATTTGTGTGTTCAATCTTATCCTTGTTAAAGTGAAATCGTAAGGATTAGGGGTGGATTTGAGAACTTGAACCAACTCGAATTTGGCTCAGTTTGAAATAATCAAATTTGAATTAACAAATTCCCCTTAAATTAGTTTAAACTTGATTTGACTCAAGAAAGGATGAGCTTGAATTTAACTACACTACTATGCCAAACTTGGCTTAAAATAGTGATTGAACTAAAATTGATCACAATAGCGTTGTTTCGATGTATAATAATTAAAATAATATCATTTGAACGTATTCAAATTGTACTTTTTAAAACTTGCATGCTTGAAGAGCCAACACTCAAGCTCAACAATATAAAACCTTTAAGCTTGAACTTGAATAAGCCAAACTTGTTTCAGATTTGTTTAAGCTGACTCACAATCGGGTTTGAGCCAACCCGATTTAAATCCATCCTAGGGATCCACTGCATACGGCAACAAAAAGACATGCAGGAGACAGGAGGACACACGGATTATGATTCATTACTGAATATTTGCTACTGGCATGAAAAAAATATGCTTTAGAAAAAGCTTTGTAAAGTGATGGAGTCTTCACATGCACTAGTACTAAAATTTTTGTTCTCTCTCAAGTCTTAAGATTCAAAAAGTGCCAAACTTTGCTGTACTTGGCGCCTGCTAAAATTGAAACACTGAAAGATTCTTATATCACATCTGATACCTTTCCTGCCATGGAAAGAAAAAGGTATGATCCATTTCCCCAGTAACAAGTTACACTATTGAAAGTAACTTGACAAAAATTTCAAAATGAAGGGACAATCCCGGTTAACACTCCCACAAATTATATCCATCAAATGCTCCTGTCTGTCCTCCAATATCTGTTATAACCCCATTGTAGTTTTATGTAACTAGACCAATACTTGTGGAAACCATGGAGACACTGTGCTAATATACATCAGAATGGTGGCTGATTATCACTCAGTATCACAAACTTCCAACAAACAAGAAGAATAGGGTAGCAGAATCAGATTATAATAGTCATTTCAGGGCACATTCTTGATCAATATCAAGTATCAAATCAGGCACCACCATGGCAAGATAAAGAAAATTGAATACATGGTAGCTAAAGATATAACTCTGGATAACAATCACTAATGGAAGCCATAATACCCTCGAGCTGATAAATAATGTCACCAGAAGACCGTTAGCGATATTAATAATATTATCAAAACTAGAGGAATGACCATTATTACTAGATGGACAAACCTGTGGATCTCAAACTAAAATGTTAAGCTAAACCCCAACTCAAAATCGACTCATTTGAATCAAGCCATGGATTCCATCTCAGCCAGTTCAGATCAAATCTACCCTTAATCACAATCCATGGTAGATTCCAAACCATTAGATGCAAGCCAAAAGTTGGCCATAGATTAGAGCATCCAACTACTGCTAAATGCAATCAGATGATAATAACATACGACTTTACACAAGCTAATGCCATTTATCTCAAATGCCAAGCTTACTAGTACCCTCTAATAGTTAA
This sequence comes from Anacardium occidentale, assembly GCA_026122585.1. Classification (NCBI taxonomy): domain Eukaryota; kingdom Viridiplantae; phylum Streptophyta; class Magnoliopsida; order Sapindales; family Anacardiaceae; genus Anacardium; species Anacardium occidentale. The sequence goes on from JAJEJH010000273.1 coordinate 229,415, forward strand.
GAACAGCTTTTTGTCAGCCATAATCTTCCTTTGTAAGAAGCATGAATTATATAATTGGCCATAAAATCAAGAAAATGCATTACTGCAGCTAACATCTACACAGAAGGCAAGATGACATCAACAATTTCAGAATACAAATTAATAGTAATATTAAATCTAAATAAGAAAAAGTTCATGCATTATAACACAAACCCGAATCAATTAAGCAAGAAACGGTTTGAAATTAAATTTACCTATTCAGTGTTGACAGACAAAGTTTTAAGAAATATTAAAAACCAGTATAAGCCCCATGTGGGCTATCGTCAAGATCATCAAGCAAAACTCCATAGGGTGATTCTTGGTCATCCATAACGAGATCGTCCGTACTCCTAAACCCCGCATGAAGAATTACCAAACCAACCCCAATCAACGTGGAAACCAACACATTCACCCACACGTGCGTCAAAACCAACCCCGTTACCGTCACCGAAAAGAGCGCACCCACCACGACACGGTCGTCGACAACGAACCCGCAGAGCGTCAAAGCGTCGTCGCGCGCGAAGTAGAAGAAGAACCACGCGACGAGCGATAGAAGAAAGACGATTAGTGAAATGGGGTGGTAGATTAGGCTCAAGAAGAGGATTAATAAGAGGATTATAGTGTAATTAACACGAAAATGAGTGAGGTTTTGGGTAACGCGCGTGGTGGCGTCGGAGAGTGAAAGGGGTAAATTGAATGCGGAGAGGTCTAGGAAGTCAGCCCAAGGGCGACGCGTGGCGACGAGTGAGTGAGTGGTTCTCTTGACTCGAGAAAGGAAGCCGCCATCGGTGGTTGTTGTGGCGGACATTTTGTGGGTGCAGCGTGGAAAGGCCGATCTGAAAAAGTTCAGTCAATTGCTATTTCTTCAACTTTCTCATTGTAAGTACTTCGTGGACCGTCAAGTGTTTTTGGTGTAGGCCGGATGGCCCAACTTAAGTGGGCTTTGGACCAAATAATCCAACTAAATTTGATACGAATGTAACCAATTTCTTAATTAAATTACCATTTTACCCTCATTCAAACCTTTCTAAATCATTTAATCGCTCGATAATACATCATATATATCTGCGTTTTATATTCCTTAGTATGAAAGATTAATGAATAACAAATGAAATATGTTTTGATTTCATTACATTATTGCATAAATCATCGACACAATGATTTTGTTATCTGTTTTCAGTTTTTTGTAATTTTGGTGGTCAATTTAGCGGAAAAATTGTTTTTGGACATTTTGTCAAAGAAAAGCAATTCATTGTACAATTTAGATGACTCCTTATCAAGTTATTACGATTATTATGTACTCATTGTTTACTTCCGTTATTGATGACATGTTTCTTACTATAATTATATTATTTGAGATATGTTGTAGTGTTTAATTAGGGGAGTTCAACTCGATTCAAGTTTTGGTTGAATTCGATCCGATAAATAGAAGTTTTTGTAGATTCATATCTTAGCTACTTGGTAACTGTTCCTTATAAATATGAAGTCAAAGGACTAATACTACCTGTCTAACATTTTGCTCTGGGGACTTTATATGCACAGGAGCCGAGTTTAAGTCTAAATTTAAGCTTATGGATTCTAACTTAGACGAATTTAAACTTGGTTTAATTCAATTTATTAAACGTTTTAAATATTTAAAACACCATCAATCTCTGGTTAATTACCAAAAAAAAAACAATCTCTGGTCACTTGTGTTTATACTGGAAAAAGGTCCAGAAGGATAAGCAGCGCCTCATCACTGAGGTTTTTATTGGCAGCAAGAGCAAAAGAGAATTTCATTGATGCAGGCCCTGGCTTCTGTTAAAGCATTCACTGTTCGAGATCATAAGTTCCAGGAAGTGAAACTGGTCCAAGGATTTCGCCTTGTATACTGGCTACCAGCGCAAATTCCTTCTCAACTGATCCCGTTTTCTCTATCCAACTCACTCCAAGCACCACAAAGTAGACCACAACACCAATCCTTATCTTTGAATGCGTCTCGCCGTGCAAGAAAAATGGGTTTTCTTCAGGGACGTACGAGTAGCCTGGCATCTTGAAAACTGGAAGAAAAGCGTATCGCACAGGCCCCGTTTGCAGGAACACCCCTTCTCTAGATATGTAGTGAACGACTCCTTGCAAGAAATCACCCACCACAGGCTTAAAAGTGCGACATTTAAATGTTAAAGTGAAGGACGTATAGCCTGACTCGTCCAAAACTTGTCCTTTGTCAATGCTCTTCAAGCTAGAAACTGCAAGAAAATATCCATGCTCCTGGTTGGCCTTTTCAGCCAGCAAGTGCTCCAGCGCTTGTGTTATCAGATACCTCGGACAAGCCAATAGTTTTCCATCTGAACTAACTGGACGTGCTACCACGTTCCTTTGCATTTCTACTTCAGAAATCATCTCTATGATCTGCATCAACAACCAACTAATTACGGATTTGATACAAATACTGCAGAAAATACAGAATCAACTGGAAAAGCGGCCCAGCTTTAAGGCATGATACTTAGAATTAAGGAAATAGCCTAAATCATAAAACCAACGGACCAAGCCATAAATTTTCAATTCAGCTCGGTTTGATTTAAAACACTAAATGGTTTGATTTGATTTCTTTTAAGATTTTGCTAAACCCCTTCTGCAGTTTGGTTTAAAAATTTTTCTAAATCGGACTGTACACACCCCAGAGAGCCCACAAATCAGATCTATTCATTCTATCAGATTCATATGAAATGCCCTTCCACACATCAGATTATACACCCAAAAACACAGAAAAGCAGTTGGCTTGAAATTGCCGGCTTTAATCATCAACCTATCAGGCTGTGAAGAGCAAATAAAATACAGCAAACTAAAGAACTAATAACTTAAGCTTTAGAACGACGAACAAGTCATCAAAGAAAATTCAGAAATCCCTTTTGCATTTTCCAGAATAAAAACTGAATTCAGACACCAGGGAAAGAGTAGAATCAGAAAAAAACATAAAGAATTGAACCTGGATACTCAAATCAGCTACCGAATAGAAGAAGGCTGAGTAGAGAGAGATTTCAGAAGAATAAAAGGAAGCGTTACTGAGGTCCTTCACTTCCTTCTCGCAACGTGTCTGAAAACGGAGGCAATCTTCTTGCATGTAGATTTTGTCTTCTGGTTTCAAATATCTTTTGACGGTTATTTCAAGTATGTCTTGTTGGGATAATATCAATTTGAACTTTTTATTTAAAACATATTTAATTGTTTTCCTTTGTTTTGGCAATCTAATATTGGTAAATGCAAGTGCAAGTAATTATTTTACTTGTTATATCATTGAATTTTCATCGTCGGATTGTGATTTAGCAACCCTAATCATCGGTGAGTAAATTGTCTACCTTTAAATCTTAAAAAATAAAAAAGTACAGCTCTGATTCATCCTTATTCAGTACGGCCATATTAAGTCCCACCCAAGGTTTTCTTAAATGTTAACTTTCACCCATAAAAGTTTAAAAGGCCAAGTACCCACCCTTTTCCTATGAAAAGACCAAAATATCTTCCATAAAATCAATAATATTAATATTAAAATAAAATTTAATATAAATATATTAAAAATAAATTTAAAATAATAATAATAATATAAAATATAAAATTAAAAAAAATTTAAAAATAAAATAAATTAAAAAAAGCAACCACTGCAGGTAACGTTGCTAGCGATGGTGACCGGAAATGACCACCTGGTTCTATTGATGGTTGAATCTAGCTGTGTCGATGGTAGAAACAGTTTGGTGAAGGTGGCTATAGACACTCCTACTGTATATTAATGTTCTTGCCATTTTCTGAATTAAAATAAAACAGTTTTAAATAAACAACTGATATTTTCTAATAATAAACAACAAAAACACCTCAAGCTGAGCTGAAATATGGCAATGGGAAAACCAGGATAAAAGTATAAATTAATGTGGGCCAAAAACTTTACTTTATATATATACTGAAAATATATACAAAGTATGTGTGTTCATACATAGGAAATCACTGTGCATTCACATGCATACATAAAACTGTAAAAGCATGCGAACCAAAAACATGCCATAAAATTGAAAACAGAAAGCTAGATCCCAACCGATAGCCATCTCCTCCTCTCAATTCTTAAGATACTGACCCGCAAGAGAAAAGAAAATATAGAGTAAGTGATATATTCACCTAGTAAGTATTTCTATCTCTAACCCTAACCAATTATTCTCTGAGGATTCTCACTGCAATCACATATTGAAAATATACGTGCATGCTGGAGAGAAACCAAATTGGCTCTCACGTGTTATCCTACTTTTCATATTCTGTTTTGGTATTCATGTTCTGACATTCATGTTTCATATTCTGTAATTCACCTAGCATCACGTGATTTTTATGTCTTTTGAATGTTTTTTGGTTCACTATTTCTCATTGAATATGTATTACTGAATCATGCTCTACTGTATATGTTATGTGAAAATGACATGCTGTGAAATATGTTGAAATCATATATAGGCCTTAACTTGTATACTGAAAATAGTTTTTTGAAAATTGTGTACTGAAATACTACTGTTAGATTTGAAGATCCAAAAATATCTGATAATATACTGGAATCTGAAAACTGAAATTGAAAACTGTATCCAAAGATACCTACTGTGTTGTACAAACTGATGAATATAGAGATTCGACATCCTGACCATGTAAGTTTCTTATGCAAACACATGCTAGAAACTGTCTAAAACACTTGTTGCCACTGAATTTGAAATCTGAGTATTGATCTATGCACAAGAACTGAATCTGAGTGTAAAACACTATAACTGATCATCAACCTTAAGTTGCTAGCTGAGTACATTAGCATATGCCGATATTTAGTGGCTAGTATGATTATATAGACCTTGATGTTGGCTCCCGTATCAGGTATGCTGAAACTCACAAGTGCTCCTTCATATTCACCCCTGAAATCGATGTTTTTTCTATTGAAAACATGCATTCTAAAGAGCACGACTATGTAATAATAAGAAATTACAAAAATCACAGAATAGGAAACAAAAGTTACAGAACCATAGTTTAAAACTTATACAAGTTAACACGATCGTATGCTTGTTCCTTTTAATTTTTCCAATTCATTAGTTTTGCTTTTGTATTGCTCAGAGAAATCACCAAACACTTTTAAACACTTGGCATATATGCACCGAACCCAAACAAATACATAATGGTATACACAATCTAAACTAACATTTGAAAATATATGGATCTCATAAAAGTTGCTCTGTGTGAATACTATTGGTGCTGAGAGTCTTTTGACGATTAGATAAGCAAACTGTAAAGTTATTAAAAACATAAATTTTTTAAAGACATATCACAAGTGTGCTTTCTGAAATACTTCTTATATTTATTTTAGTTTTATGTTAATTACATTTGATAGATATGATCCTACTTTGGATTCTTGGACTCTATAATAAGTTTTAAATTCTATTATATGGGTGCCCTTTTAGCAACCGTGGAATTTCAACAAGAAGTAGCCTTCACAATACAATTTCAGTGGCCAATCTTGGTCTTTCTTGTTAGTGGTTTGACTCCTAACCTTGGAGCGATTTTTAAACTCATATTCAATACTTTATATCAACAGTAGAGCTGGTGATACCATTGCCTTTGTTGCCACAACAATTAAGTTTTCTATTATTATCATTTTTTTAATTGAGTTCTGAATTTGAGTTGAAAATTAATCTTTATCACGAAAATAAAAGAACCGGAATATGAGGTGTTACTAATTCAATAGTTCAATTGAAAAAAATGCCTTTAAATTGAATTTATTTTCCAAAACCTAATTCCAATGCAAAAGGTTTACTTTTAATATTAAGATTCTATATCCTATTGTATTTGACTTTGATACCATATGTTATAAATCAATCACGCATACAATATAGAATACTAAATAAAATAGTTAATCTAAATACAAGATTGAAATATAGTAATAAAAAAACTTGATTGTGTTATTTTTCTTGAATATGTAAAACCCTTTAAATTTACATAAATTTAGCATATACAATGATTTGGTATTTTACTCCTAATCCTCATGGATGACAACTTCTAATGAGAAAAGTTGTGTGTGTTTTGGTTTTGGAGTATAAACCAAGTCAATTAATAATTAATTATTAGATCTTCCGTCAAAATCCACACTTAACCGTCTTCTTAAATAATAAGTTATATAGTGTAATAGATTTAAATTTATTTATCATTTTTAAGTTTATTCATAATCTGTCATAAAATTATTATAAATATGTAATTTTATTAATCAAAATATTAATTAATAATGGATCACTTTGAGAATTTTGGACATATTTATGTTGGAAGAGTGATTGGGTGACAAAGTAACTTTTTAATTCATATGTATCTCGCATTGATACTTTCAAGTTTAATTTGTAGTATTTTTTTAATTGGCCAAAGGAGATAATCCCAAACAAGGTTTACTGAAAAGATAAATTCCCACTCTTTAATTTTTAAAAACCCAAACATTTATCTATTAGCCCAAATTAACGGTTAAATTAAAGGTTAGAAGGGTATTTTTTTAGATAAATTTTTTAAAAAATAATAAAATAATAAAATAAAATTTATAAAAATATTAAAAATATTAAAATAAATTATAAAAATGGTTAAAAATATAAAAAAATAAAATAAAAAAACAACCACTGCTGTTCATTGCCTCTGCCATCAATCATGGTTGAAAACATTTGTTGGGGCCAAAGCCGTTCATTTTCAATCATTCTTGATTATGTTTGATGGCTAGCTGCCTCCGTCAAAAATAGAGGAGGTCGATCTAGCCTCCTCCACTAAACAGGATGGCCAGATTTGGCCTTCTTATGAGCCAAGATGTCATTTCTAACCTCTTGATTTGTTTATTGACAGTTTTCACTATCAACGATAGTGGTTACTTTTTTTTATCTTATTTTTAAAATTTTTTATTTAAATATTAAATTATATTTTTATTATATTTATCTTTTCAATAAAGACAGTTTAGTTATTTTATGAAAAAGGTCAAAAAAAAAAAAACTAGAAATGGTCAAGGGTGGATGTTTGAGTTTTTCAAAGTTAATGGGCGGCACTTTTTTTTTATCAAACCTTGGGTGGGAATAGTTCTTTGGCCTTTTTCCATTAGTTACAGCATATGGATGCGTGGTTGGGCGCACTGAACCGACCTGAGGGACGAGCAAATGCCTGACGTGCACCCCAAATATGTTAACGTAATGTACTTATTGGAGAGATTCAAGTCATGAGAGAGAAGAGAGGTAAAAGGAGGTTGAATCAGTGCCCGCCACAGATAACAGTCCACACACAATCTTTCTGAACTTTCTTCCTTCAAACACCACCAATTAATGCCGTATTCTCTTTCACTTCATCTCTATCTTATCACATGGCTTTCGTACCCAGTCCGCGTTTCTTCCCAACAACCGCCATTTTCAATTCCGTTCAAACCTCCTTCGCAAGATTCCACGACACCCACCACAACTTCTTAAGGTATGCTCACTCTGTTCCTCTAAAAAATTGTTCCTTTTATAATAATTTATCTTCAGATGCTGCCCCTCGGCAAAACCAGCCTAGGAAATTTTGTTCTTTTGCGAATACCAAACATAGAGATGGAAGTTTAAGTTCTAGTGGCGACTGGTTACATAATTGGAAAAAATCCAGTAAGGATAATCACCCAAAACCGCCTCGGGTTGCGTTTAATTATAGAAAGAATAATTTAAGTTTGCCAAGTTTAAGCTATTTAGGAAGTAGAAGTGATGGTAATCGCAGTGTTGTTGTTGATGATGGTGGCGGTAGTACAATGGGTAAGATTGTTCAGAAATTGAAAAAATTTGGGTACATAGATGATGGTGACTATGAAAATGAGAACGGAGAGAAAGAACAAGAGAGAGTAATTGAAAAAGGGTCTATAGAGGACATATTATATGTGGAAGAAGGAATTTTGCCAAATACACGAGGAGGGTTTTCAAAAGAATCACCATTGGGGCTAGGAGAGATGGTGGATTGGGATGGAAAGGTGAGGCTTCCATGGAAGAAGCCGAAGGATAACATAGAGGATGAGAAATTGTTAGAAAGGAGGAAAAGTAGGAGTTCACTGGCAGAGTTGACTATCCCTGAGTCTGAGTTGAGGAGGTTAAGGAATTTGACATTTCAGACAAAGAGCAAGACAAAGATTGGGGGTGCTGGTGTTACTCAGGCTATGGTTGATGTAATTCACGAGAAGTGGAAGACATTGGAGATTGTGAGGTTGAAAATAGAAGGGACCCCTGCACTTAATATGAAGAAGATGCATGAGATATTGGAGGTTTGTTTTTCTGGACTTTGTTATCTAAATTATGTTTACTTTATTATGTGATTTCTTTTTCAGTATTCTAGATATTCATAATTATGTTGTCTGTATATGCAAAGAAGGTAAAAGAAACGAAATAAACTGGACTTTGTGCTGAACAAATGTTCTGAGTCTCAGTAAATTAATCAAAGAATTTAAATTGTTGTGAGGGTTCAATAAAGTAGCCCCATTGCATTCTTCAATGTATAGGACCAAGTAGGCAATCTTCCTATATGTGAAGAGGTGGCCTTGTCCTTTTGTATGTGTTGGCTCCTATTGTACAGACCACTGTATAACTTCAAAGCATAAAACCTTCTTTGATATATCGAAATTTTTCATGCTTAGGTGCGATTTCCTGAATTAAGTTGAGGTATCTAGAATACTAAAATGAATGGAGATAATATAGAGCATCCTGATGAACAACACTTTGAAAAGTTATCTCCTGAAGCTAGCTGATAACTTGTCTATCTGTCATTTTTACTAAAATGGAGATTGGCTAGAATTTTAATCTGTATTAGACAATCATTTGATTTTACTGATGCCTTTTTGTCCTCTTTTTGTCTTTATTCCTTAGAGAAAAACTGGTGGGTTGGTGATATGGAGATCTGGCACTGCTGTTTCTTTGTATAGAGGTGTGAGTTATGAGGTTCCTTCTTTGCAACCGAACAAGCAGATATATAGGAGAAATGAAATACCTGCAAGTTCCTTACCAAGAGCCACTGATAAACAGATATATAAGACAAATGATCGATCTAGTTATTCCTTATCAAAAGCTACTGATATACCTTCTCAAGATCCATCTTTTGGTTCTTATAGTATTGTGCATTCACCTCAAACAAATGTGAAAATGACTACTGAGGAGAGTGATATGGAATCAGTGCCAGAAGTAAAATATGAAGATGAAGTAGACAAGCTATTAGACGGTCTGGGTCCTAGGTACATGGATTGGCAGGGATATGAACCATATCCTGTGGATGCAGATATGCTTCCTGGTATAGTTGCTGATTACCAACCTCCATTCAGAGTGCTTCCTTATGGAGTGAGATCTACTCTTGTACGAAAAGAGGCAGCAAATTTGCAAAGGCTTGCTCGTTTTCTTCCTCCACACTTTGCCATAGGTATGACGCATGTTTTGGATAAGCTAATATGCCTTTTTTGTCGATGTTATTTCAATTACATGTAAATTTTTCTATCTCTAGGTCAAAGTAGGCAGCTCCAAGGTTTGGCTGTGGCCATGATTAAATTATGGGAAAAATGTTCAGTTGCAAAAATTGCTCTTAAACGTGGTGTACAGCTGACTACGAGTGAGAGAATGGCTGAAAATATCAAGGTAATTTCTAGAGAGAATCAGACTTTAATGACTTGATCTGTATACTGTAACTGGAACTTATAGTTTATATTTGATCAATGCATTAAGCTTCTTCAGCAACTCTAAGATGCTGTAAACAATGGGTAATGACTGCAGAAATTGACAGGAGGCAAACTGCTCTCAAGAAACAAGGATTTCCTGGTCTTTTACAGAGGAAAAGATTTTTTATCACCAGATGTCACTGAAATGTTATTGGAAAGGGAGAGATTGGCTATGTCTCTGCAAGATGATGAAGAGCAGGCTCGGTTAAGAGCGTCAGCCTTTGTCTTTCCAAGTACTGAAGTAAGTGAGCAATCAGGTACTACAGTCACCCTTGGGGAGACTTTGGATGCAACTGTTGGATGGGGAAGGAGGCTGGATTACAATCATAAGGAAAATGTGATGAGAGAAGCTGAAATAATGAGACATGCCAGCCTTGTCAGAAAACTGGAAAGAAAGCTTGCCATTGTGAGTTCCTTGAAACTTGGGGTCTTCCTGCGATGATCTGACGCAATTCAGTTTCTATGTCACTGGGAGTCTGGAAGTACTTTTTAAACCTGCAACATGTGTATGATTTCTAATCAGTGTTACCGTTTTCCATTGATTTGCAGATTCTTGTCATCTAATAGTTGTGATTTCATGTGATAAAATATAATATTAAATCCTTATTAATATCATAATACACACTTTAGCAAAATCCACATAATTTGGCCACTGGGTTTTCGTCGCTGTAAAGAGGTGGATGAGGTTTGGAACATAACCTGGATTTATTTTTTTTTCAGGCTGAAGAAAAGCTAATGAAAGCTGAACAAGCCTTATCAAAAGTGGAGTTTTTAGAACCAACAGAAAGACAAGCAGATCCTGAGAGCATAACTGATAAGGAAAGATTTATGTTTCGCAAGCTTGGTTTGAGAATGAAAGCTTTCTTACTTTTGGGTAAACAATCTCTTCCATTGCCATTTTTTTTATGTTTATATTTCAAATATGAGATTTTATGGGAGTGTGATCTCTTGTTCAGGTAGGCGCGGAGTTTTTGATGGTACAGTGGAGAATATGCACTTGCACTGGAAATGTAGACAGCTGGTTAAAATTATTGTAAAGTTGAAAACTTTGGATCAGGTTAAAAAAGTTGCATTAGCACTTGAAGCTGAAAGTGGGGGTGTCTTGGTTTCAGTGGACAAAATCTCCAAAGGTTATGCTATAATTTTATTCAGGGGAAAGGACTATGGGCGGCCTTCCAAATTGAGGCCAAGAAATCTTTTGACAAAGAGGAAAGCTTCAGCACGTTCAATTGAACTCCAAAGACATGAGGTATCTCGAAAAAATTATACAGCACCAATCTAAAATTACCACGTTTGCACATATATAACCGGATAGAATAATCCATATGCATCTGAGAATAAACTAGTCTTAGTCCCAAATGTTCACTTGTGACGACAATTTTCTTGGTGCTGGTCAGGAAACTCCCCGGTAGAAGCCTGATCTGGGCCATAAAATGTGGTGATTTCTATTGCCCCTTTAGTGAACGCCTCCAGGCTGAACTTGGGTTCGAGTGTGGGACTGAGCCTACCAACGCGAACCAATGTTGTTCAGCGATGGTGGTGATGTAGTGTACATGTTTATATTGGCCCCAATTAAACATGGATCTTGCTTTAATTACTTCCTGTATTTTCAGATTCCTCTAACCTTGTCTGATTTTTCTCATGAAATCCTTCAACAGGCTCTCCTGAAGCATCTTTCTGTCCTGGAGACTAATGTTGGGAAACTAAGATCTGAAATTGTAAGGCTTACACATTTTAGATTTTGCTATATATAATCTGGCTGTTGTAAATATGAAGGTATGACAGTGCATTCTTTCACACAATTTTTTTCATCTCTTGCTTCACATTGATAGGATCAAATGAACAGCTTGAAAGACCAGGGAGATGTGGAGCTGTATGACAGATTAAATTCTGCTTATTGCACCGAAGATGAAGACACTGAGGTCTCCTCTCTGTTTATCTTCTAGATCATTATCTACTGATTATTATAATCATCTTGTATGATCATCTTATTTCATCCCTGTTGTGTGCTGTTACAGCAAGAAGGAGATCATGATGCATAAGAGACATGATAGTGGGAATGATGGTGAATATGAAAGTGATAACTCAATTCACAATCTCCACACACAAGCAAAACTTCTGTTATCATGAACAAGACCGTTGAGTCCGAAGATGAAGTAGAGGCATATGCTCTGACCTAGTCTTGCTTCAAAACCAACAACTTAGCGAAACAAGTTAGCAACTTCTAGTGGACAATGGAAAGGTGCGTATCATGGAACATACTGTGTTAAATCAGATGATCTCCAAGGGTCCAAAGATCTTCATGGAAAACCAGAAGATAATGTATAACCTGATTCTGGCTGGCCCGTTTACTGCTATCGTTTTTCATGTTAGCAGAGGAAAATTATCTAGAAATCTCCTTGAAGCTGATAATATAACTAAATTACGTAATTTTTCTCGTGACATAGTTGAACGCAAATATGATTTTATTAATTTTAATTTTGAAAAACTTCTTTCCATTGAAACTACGATAATAATAATAGTTATATAAGCTATCCATGCATTTGTAAGAGAATTTATTATTTTTTCTATAAAATCTAATATCTCAAGCGGTGTTTTAATTTTTACGTTTATAATCTGTTTTAAAACTTTTAATTTTGAAAATAAATTCAAACCATTAATATCAAAAAGCATATCATATTTTAGAAAGTTTTCAAGATTAAAGGATTTTTTATTTAACCTATCATCATCAAGTAATTTTAACTTTTCCACGTTATAAAGGAAACGAAAACTATTTTCATATATTTTAAGTTGTTCAAATCTATTTTGAAGTGAGAAAATTACATGATCAATTAAATATGTGAAATAATTTATTCTATAAGATTCATCGGTAGATAATTTATTCTCTTTATTTTCGTTCTCATCAAATTGTTTTTTTTTTTTTATCGTACGTTTTTCACGAAATTTTGGTGCTATATTCATTTTATTACAAGCTCTTTAGCATAAATTATAAACGATATAAACTCATATTTTCTATAAAACCATATCATACCAATATTCAGATTTTTAGATTGTAAATATTTGTTAACTGTATTAACAACAAACAACATATCATACCAAATAATCATACCTAATAAAAATTCAAAATCTTCAATCTCATAAGTAGCTAAAGAAATAGTTTCACTTTTTGTTTTAGGATCTTCACTAATTTTTGCTAACTCATATAGAGCATCCCTCATTTGTGGAGTCTGAAATTTTATTACTTTTAACTCCGACTTTCCCAACATGTTTGTGATGATAGCTTAAGTGTCAAATTAGAAATATGATTTCGCAAAATTTTCAAATGTGTTGTAGAAGAAGAAAATAATGAGTATATTCATTGTATCACTCCAAAAAAATGTAATAACAGTAGCACATGAATTAACCATATCACAAAGAATTAAATTAAGACTATGAAAGTCATTTGGTGTATAAAATGCTCTAGAATTAAGACCTTGTTGTTTACCTTTCATATTAGACCCATTATCATATTGTTGTCCTCTTACATTATTTACTTCAAGATCAAATTTGTGTAAGATACTTAAGAGCACATTAAAAAGACCTTGACCTAAAGTATCATCCACTTTTGTAAAATCTATAAAATACTCTTATATTTTTATTAGATTTATTGAAATATCTACATATTTTAATATAAAAGACATTTACTCTTGATGACTTATATCTGGGGTCTAATCAAATATATCTGAAAAATATTTTTATTCTTTTATTTTTTTAATATTGGTATTTCTTATTTCTGATACTAAAATATTTATCATCTCATTTTGTATATTATGACCAAGATAGTGGTATGAATTTCTCAATTTAGAGTACGTCTGCGATATTTTTACATTATTGAATCAAACTCAGCAATCATTTTAATTAAACTCGAAATTTTAAACTAAATAATTTGCGACAAAAACAAAATACTTTGTCTAATTCTTTTGAATGTACTAGCCATTTTCTATTATGTTTTTCTCCATTTGGTAATATTTTTGAATGTAATGAAATTTAGAGTAGCGTTTAAAATTTTTTTCTGTCGGAAAATCTAAAACATGTGAAAACGAGCCTTTCTCGACCAATAAATCAATTAAACTTTTGTCTAAATTATTTCATTGTGTTGGATCGTAAATAATTTTAATACTTGTTACATCTAATTTATTATTAGCTCTTTCATTCATATTGATTGGAAGACCTTCGAATTTTTCATGACATAATTTGGATTATTATCTTCGTAATTTTTTATTGATTTTTCATTTAAATCTTCATTTGGTTTTTCTAGGTTTTGTTGTTTTGTATTAATAACAAAACTATTAAGTGCACTTTTTTTAGATTGAATTATCTCTTTCATCCTTCTTTTTTTTATTACATTTTTCAAATCCAAATTCATATTTTTAAGTAGACTTTTTTTATTCAAATAATAAATAATTTATAGCCCTTAATATTATTTTGGTAAAAAAAAAATAAAAAATGCAAGAAATTATATCACCTAATTTATTCTCTTTTTATTTTTCATTTTTCTTGAATCTGAGTTTCTATTAATATTCTAGAATTTTATATTATTATCCTACATAAAAATAGTAAATTAAAAAAATACTATAATTAGTATTATTTTCATTTAAATTAAGACTAAATAACTTATGGAAGAAAAAAATGAGATACAAAGAAAGATATAAAATTATTTTACCTGTTTTCTATCACTTATGGCATGCCCTTTCAATTAAACTTGCAAAACTTGAGATTCAATGAATGTAAGGATTTTGCATAGAAAATCAGCAAAGTAGAAGATAAAGAAAATAGGAGAAAACAAGGAAGAAGGTAATGGAAAAAATAACTGCTCCAGGGATTATACTTTATATGGGAAAATTGTTTAAAATTAATTAAATGCATAAATAATAAGTTATCTATTACATTTATTAAGCTGTTTAGAATTTAAAAAAAAATATATTTTAATTAATATCTAATTAGTATATGATGTAGTTATTTAGATAATAAATATATTTTTTAAATTATTTTATAATATATAATAAAAAATTATTTTAAAGCTTATATTAAGTTGTTTAGAATTTGAAAAAACTTAATATATTTTAATTATTATCCGATTAGTATAGGATGTAGTTATCTAAATAATAAATATATTTTTTAAAATTATTTTACAGTATATCATTAAAAAATTTTGGGGCCTTCTTTTTTATGGGACTCTAGGTATAGGCCTTGTTGACCTATGTTTATAGCTTCACATTGAGGTTGGATTCATATTAAATCAAATAAAATGATGGTCAATTCAAATTTGACTTATTCGAATTAGTAATGTGTTTGGTAAAAGAAGAAGAGTCATTAAAGATTAAAAAAAAAAAAAAAATCGTTGAAAAAGATGAATTTGTCGATGAGGTCCCATGAATCGATTTAGTCTAATTGGCACAACTCAATCTTAAGTTGAAGCTACTTTTGTTCAAGTTTGGCTCATTCAAGTCAAATATTATATCGAAGTTAATTTGACTTAAATTCACTTCTACTTGACGTCTCATTGAGATTACAAGGACAACTATATAATTTTTTTAAATTTTTTGCTTCTAAACTAGAGTTTCGTATAAAAATGGATTTGGGTCAAGCTTGTTTGAGTTTGTTTTCTAGTTTGAATCGAATGAATTCAAAACGAGTTTGAGTGAAGTAAGCTCGAGTTTAAGGTTTTAATATTATCGAGTTTAAGCTTAAATAGTATTTGACTCATCGAAATCACAAATTTTTGAAAAATTAGTTCAAATTGATTAAATGAATGTTATTTTGATTAATATACATGAAAACAATATTCTTGTTATTCTATTATATCGAATTGAAATCAAAACTGAACTCTGCTCAATGTTATAATTAAACTCAAATTAAATTTGAACTCTACTTTTTTTTATATGAATTGAATTTGAAAAGCTTTAAAAAGAGTTAGATGAGTTTAATCTCAACTATTCTCAAATCAAATTAAATTTGAGTTAAATGAAGCCTCCTACCGAGTTGGATTATTTTGTACTTTCTACATCAAAGTCCCATAATTCGTAGCAAATAATCAGAACTTTCTAGTACCCTATTGCTGGAAGGGGCAACACGAACCGTAGGATTTAAATCTAACGGACACAATTGACTGCCCACTTGCAAGACTTTTTTCCAATTCCCATGTACCCAAATTTGACAAAATCGATGTACCCTGACTCTGCAGAATTCACGGAGACCGTGTAAGGAAAGTAATATATTTGACCGCGTGATAAATATGTCTTAAATAATAAATAAATAAATAAAAACCCACGTTTTAGAAGAAGACTTGCATTGTATAATACCAAAAAACATTCGAAACTCCCCCAAACACAACTGAATGGACAACTTCTTTCGAGAGCAATTCGATGGCGACTGCGATATTTTCTGGTTTAGCTCTGAGTCTCTTCCTGTGCATCGAAGCGCTTTTATGCCGTATTCACACGGAGCCTCAATTGAAGTTGGGACGGAGAGGACTGGAAACGGGTCTAAATCTTGGAATGCCAACAAGAGAATGATAGAGTTCTTGAAGAGAACTTATGAGTCTGCAAAAAAGGAACCAGTAAAACCAGACAGAGAACGAGGACACCTGCATATGATTAACGAGAGACTAAGGAGAAAGAGGGAGCAGCAGAATTACTCAGCTTTGCATTCCATGTTGCCGACTGGCACCAAGGTTAGTGAACAACGTACATGTCAATTTCTTAAGCTTCAATCAAACATAGGAAATGCGCTAATGGGTATGTTTTGCTGATACCAGAATGACAAGAACTCGATTGTTCAAGTGGCTGTGAAGAGAATCCGGGAGCTGGAATGTTATAAGGTGGAACTTGAGAGGAGAAACAATGAGCTAGAAACGAAGACGGGGAAGGAGATTAATGGCCGAACGAAGATAGGAATAAGCGTAACCAATCCAGTATCCGGGATTGATTATATGGTGGAGGCTCTTAAATGCTTGAAAAACATGGGTTCCAGAATCAGAAATATTCAGTCAGAATTTTCTGAACAGAAACTGACGGCAGTAATACAAGCTGAATCTGAGGTACTGGATCAAATTCTTAAACCTGTAGATGGTAGCACTCCTCTTACTACAGTTCAACTAATTGTGTATGAAAATGACAGATGGGAGATGAAGAATTGAAGAAGGCTGTTCAGGCAGCTCTAATGGAGGCTGAGCAGAAACTTCTGTTTTCCATGCCAGGAGGAAGTTTCGAAGAGCCTAACAGCAAGAGAAAGAGACTAGAAAATGAAATAAGCCAATCACAGTACAAGTCACCTAGGCTACACTTTTGAACATGTATGTATATAATAAAATATATGCATCATTGCTTTAAACGTGATTAATTTTTTACATTCTGAGTTTAAATTGACTAAACGTGAAAAATGTGCAACGCGATATAATATAACATAAAAATCGGTACTTATTTAAAGGTGTATTGAAATTTTATGATATAGTGAAAGCATTATATGATAAGATACGTATCGTATGATAGGATAATATTATTGATATAAATTAATATATTTATTTTACAAATAATAATAAAATAAAAATATATTTGAATATTTTTTAAATTTTAGGAGATGTTTATAATATTTTTTAAAATGATGGTATAATAATTAGAATTTTTTATTTTTTTAAAATTATATTTAAAAGTATGTATTTTATAATACAATACGTAATGCATGGCACGGAAAAATTAGATTTTCAATTAGGACTAAATTCGAAACAAACCAAAGACACGCATATATATATATTTGTATTCAGTTTACTCATTTAGAGTATATGTTTATATTTGGTTTATGTGTCGTTGAACATGAATAAGAAACATTTAATATATTATTGGCTGAAAGTGATATACCACAGGTTGGTTTGATTCATATTTGCTACTATTTAAAAGAACGAGAACATAGTTGTTTTCACAAAAAGGGAACAGATTTTTTTTTTTCCATTTTAATATATTGATTGTCAAATGATATTGTGTCAATTTTTTTCTAGAGCATGAGCCGAACATAAATATATGAATCGTTCGTATAAAGCATTCATATTCGCATTCGTTTGTTAGAAAATTCAAAGCTCATATTGGCATTCAGGTTTGTTAATTATCAGTTCAAATAATATTCTCTTGAACTAAACACAAATACAAACACTATGGCTGGAGATGACATGAACTGAACCTGAACTATGAATAGTTCGGTTTCGATTGGGTTAATGTGGAAAAAATGGATATTTGTATTCCTTCGGATTCGACAAACTTGGCGGACTGATAATTTGTATTTGGGTTCATGGTTGCTGAAATTCGTTCAAGTTTGTCTTGCTACTATACATTAGGATCAAACATGTTCATGTTCAGTTGAACATGCACATCTTTGATTTGCCTGGGGCTAAAAATTCTACTTCCTATGTAAAGTCAAAATGCTAGAAGGCTTGCACATGGCTGGAAACTTCGTCTTGAATGAATAGTTCGTGTGTTAATTCGTCACAAAAACGTCTTCATTTTACCTAAATTCAAACGAATGAATACAAACAAATTATCTGTGTAGTTCAATAAAAATGAATTTGAAACCCGATTGTTCATATTCATCTTTGTCTTCGGTCAAAGCATATTCATTTAATAATGAATAGACCAATCGAATTCAAGTATAAACATTAAACTAGTTCGGTTTGAATCCAATCATAACGAACACAAACATATTTGTGCACGACATGATATGTGATTCAATTGCCATATTTACTATAATAATAATAATAATATTATTATTATTATTAGTTGAAATAACAATATTTTTAGGGAGTTAAAGAAAATTAGCAAAGAGGATAAGGAATATACCAATATAGTCAATCAATTAAGTTAAATATAATCTTATTCTCATTCCTAATTCTTCAATAAAACACTATCATCCATCAATCTTTATTGTCCTTTTTTTATCTCATGATTTTATATTCAAAATCTTACATAAAAAACACGAATTCAAGCAAAAAAAATATAAAAAATCATTGCCTTTTTCTGTATTTCATAATTTCACATCCAAAATCCTACATAGAAAATGTGATTTCAAACAATAAAGACCGTTAAATCCAAGTATTAAAATCAATATACACATATAAGTTGATGAGTTGTTGTATTTTACGAAAAAGAGTAGTATTGGAAGATTTTTTTTCCTTAAAATAAATTAAATTATTGATATATGATTGATTAAACTATCAAATATTATTGTTTTAATTGAGTGCGAAGGTTAACAAAAGATGATGGAAGATAACACCCTACAACAGATATATGATTTACTGACGTTTTTTTAGCGACATTAACACTATTAGGCAAAATAATACTTTGATTTTGGTTTATTTGCCCCCCAACGCCGAATAAATGGTAGCAATGGATTTTTAAAAGAAAATTTAATCCAAATGGGTCAACAGAATAAAACAAAGCTCGGTTGGTTGCTAAGGAATTTATTCGAAAACTAAGGTTGATTATTTTGATGCCTTTGCTCCTATGACTATAATTACTTCCATTCATCGTTTTGATTACTTTGTCTTCAATCCACAAACTTTTCATTTATCAAATATTTATAAGGTTTGAAACAAACAACTGTGATGGTTTTTCTTTTGTTAAAATAGATAAATGTGTTTACACTAAACTAGTTCATGATGCGAAACTAAAAATTTTTTTGGCTTCTAACTAACTTTAATATGAAAGATATGAGTGAAGCAAATTATATTGGGTGTTAAAATCATAACACCCAGTAACTTCTTAGGAAGTTTGGATATTTTAATGTCATACCGATATGAGTACTTCTTATAATACTAACACTTAATTGAAAAAAAAAATTAAGATGATCCAGTAACTTGATCTAAATGTGCACAGATTATTAAGATTCTAATGCATTCAACAAAATTTTCTTGACTAGATATAACTTATGTTGTGTGTAAATTAAGCAAGTACACATATAATCCTAATCATAATCATCAGGCTGTATTAGTCAATCTAAAAAAATATTTGAGACTTACCATGAACTATGCTATTTATATAAGGCTAAACGACATATTGCCACCCAAGGTTTGGTTTAATGACAAAGTCTCACCCTCAAAAGTTTAAAAAGCTAAGTTGCCACCCGTCAGAGAGGTATTTTTGTCTTTTTAAATTAAAATTAAAAAATAAATTTTATAAAAATATTAAAATATAAATTTAAAATAAAATAATATTAAAATTTTGATAAATTAATAAAAAAATTAATAAAAATTAAAAAAGTATAAAAAGCAGTCACCGTCGTCGACAATGTTGTCGTCGGCAGTGGCCGCATCTAACCTTGTCAAGTGACCTGAAACGGTCACTTGGTTCTATCGGCAATCAGATCTGGCCGTCATGATGGCGGAGACGGTCAGATCTGGTCATCTCCGTCATCTAAAATGGTCGAAAACAGTCAGAATCAATTATTTCGATCGTTTTCGGCCTTCTCTAATTGCAGAGACGACTGGATATGACTGTTTCTGTCAGCTTATTAGTAGCTAGATCTAGCTGTCTCTGCCATTGTGGCGGCTAGAACCAAGTGGCCATTTTTGGCCACCTGGCAAGGTTAGAGGCGGCGACGGTGGCTGCCCTTTTATATTTTTTTAATAATTTTTAAAATTTATTATTATTATTTTAATATTTTTTTATTTAATTTTGTTTTAACATTATTTATATTAAATAAATGGTATTTTGGTCTTTTCTACAATAAAAGGATGACAACTTGGCTTTTTAAACTTTTGAGGATGAGACTTTATCAGTAAGCCATGTCTGGGGTGACAATATGTCGTTCGACCTTTATATAACGGTTTTCTAATTGTACTAAAAGGATTTAATATGCTAACTAATACTCAGATTCAGATGAGACAAAATCCGCTAGTGGTTATATTTTCACCTTCGATGGGGATGCTATTGCTTGGAAATCAACCAAACAAACCATTTTTGCAAAACCCACCATGAAGTTACAGTTTGTAGCTCTTGAGTTGGTTGATAATAAGGTTAAGAAACTTCTTAACAAATACACCGTATGATTGCCAAATGACAACAGTCATTACAAAAAAATAAGAGTTTGAATGGTAAAAATAGACATCTCCATTGGAGACATGATGTTATTAAGCATTTGCTAGAAGATGGAATTGTTTCCATCAAGCATATGAAGTAGAGAATTTGGTCAATCTTTTGACTAAACATTTGGGGAGAAAAATACTTACCGCTATATTGAGGAAAATGAGACTCGAAAAAGTTTGAGATTTTAACAATGATGGTAACCAACCCTTATAATTGAACATCCCATAAAGACTATTCATATGAAAAATATCAAGTCGTTTGTTAATCCTGGTAAGACTCTTAATTTTTGTCCTTCCATACAATGTGGATAGTGCTAGACTGAACTAATTTGAGAGGTTGAACATAAAGCTCTTAATGATTTTCATATATATCATGGATGATGTATTTAATCATCGGATACACTGATGAAATCGTTTATACAAGCGTAGAGTGTGACTACACTGATGAAAACAATTATACAATGTTTTCAGAGTATAAAAACCCGTCGAGAACAATTATTAAATTAACACTTGTTTAGTACACGTAACTTCTAAAATTATATGATAGCTTATATTTTTTTTATATTTACTACTTTAATATACATTTTCTCATAAATTTATCAGTATATATTTTTAAACCCACTTAACCCAGGTACGGGCTACGCGCATTATGGTTAGTTTAACTTGACAAAAGAGCCCTACATAAAATGGTTTCAAGATCCCGCACGGGACCAAAAGAAGTCAGTATATAGTACCTTACCTATATAAAACCAGAAAACATTCTTCCCATTTTGCCCCACTTTTTATTCTACAGCCACACCAGAGAACAAGCAGCACATGTACAAAGAACGACAGACAAATAATTATCCCATCTCACTAATCATGATCTCACTAATCATGTTGAACTTAATTTAATTTCAACACAGATATCAAGGATCTGGAACTACCATAAAATGTGAGAAACCATGAAACAAACAAGCTTCTTTAAATTGGAATCTGAAATTCCATCTAAATTAACAACTCAAAACATTAATATGTTGTCCAGAAGTTAGAGGTGGAACAAACAAAATTTGATCAAAATAGACGTCTTTCAAGATAAAAATAAACTAGGTATCCAGTCACCTGGCATATATCTCACTTAAGAGGAATGAACCTTGATGAATGGGTAGCACCAATACCAGGTCTGCCGTGCTTCACAGGCTTGTATGAAATTGAAAATTCTGCCAGGTAGTGCCCAATCATTTCTGGCTTGATTTCAACCTGATTGAAGGTCTTACCATTGTAAACACCAATAATGCTTCCAATCATTTCTGGCACAATGATCATGTTGCGGAGATGAGTGCGAACAGGCTCCGGCTTCTCACCAGGTGGAGCCTCCCTTTTCTGGCCCAAAGCAACAAGTATTAATCAGAACTAGATGCATACTAATTCAATCAGTATAACAATGAATAGAAAAAACTATTCATCAAATCAATAAGCATACAGAGGAAAATCAAATAAAAAGCATATTTGCAACCCTGCATACTAAAATTTGTTGATAACATCCAATTTATATCAATAAAACAACGCATTTACAACTTCTTCCAGTCAACAGATTCATTTAACATCTCAACACCAATATCATGTAAATATTTCCCCCTGAACAATCTTTTTTGAAAGAAAAAGTTAAAAAAATTCGCACTATTAAAGCAGAAGTTTATTTGAAATTCATGAAAAAGAATAATTCTGTAACTATAGAAAGAAACAGTCCAAACCTGAAAAACACCACAGATAAGAGATACATCCTAACTAAAAACTATATACAACAATCATAATTCTAATGGTGATATAATCAGTGATGGAATCATGAAACTGAATATGTTTTAGTATATTGTGACACTAGTCCAAACTCTAACATCGAATCTAAATTTTCTTAGATTGGAAGAAAAATTTTCCGTATGTAACTTCACAACAATGTTGAGAACTCAGTAACAAAGATCTTTGAAACAAAAGTACGCGCCACAAACTTCTATTTTCTGAAAATTTATATCCACGCACAGTAATTAGATGTTATTCAGCAAACAGGAAAGATTTAATTGCATATCGATGATCTGTTCCAAGGTGTACACTATGTCTTTCACAATATAGGATTAGTAAACAATCACCATTCACTTTCAGCCAACAAAAAAAAAAAACTACTGTAAAAGATATCAGCTGTTACGATAAACAAATCATTGTTACCCCTCCAACAAACACATAAATACGGTTGAAATCAGTCACCAAATACAAAATCCAATCGAAAAAACAACTAAGAAACAATAGAGTGAAAATTATTACCGCCTTGCGAAGCTTCTTAATCAAAGCCATGGGCTTCCTCTTCAAACCCCTCTGAAACCTATCCACAAGCAAAGAATTATAATAATAAAAATAAAAATAAAAAAGTAAAAACTAAATCAGAAACAGTTACCAAGACTGCAAACAAATACGAATTAAATGAATGTAATTGGGAAGTAAGAAGTACCTTCTGCGAGCACGTGCGGTGAAGAGCTTGACGAGCTCGTCAGTGGACATGTCGAGAAGAGCGTCCAAATCCACTCCTCTGAATGAAAACTTCTTAAACGTTCTCTTCTTTGGCTGCCCTGCAACCGCCATCTCAGTATCGACATCCGCCTATACAAATGCAAAGGGAACAAAGTCAGAAAGAGATCAACTATAACGCATATACGCATAGGATGTAAGGGACGTTACCATGGTTGGAGATCCAAGTGACACAGAAAGCCTCTGCCTGGCCGCTAGGGTTTTGTTTTTGGGACGTTCAGGGGCGTTTGGTTTTGCAAGTGGCGTTTTTATACTTAGGGCTTTGTAACCCTGGGATATGAATGCCCAATGTTTTGCAAGAAAGAACCTATACTCTTCAATTTTTGTAAAAATCGCTGTTTGGATGTAGTGATTATTCCAACCCTGATAGAGTTTTGCGTAGAAGCGTCTGTCTTGCAGTTCTTTCCCGTCTATGTTTCTATCTCTACATCCAATCATCCGCTACCATTTAAATCGAACTAAAAATCTAAAATTTAAATCCACATATACCACGATTAACCGTAAAGGTGGATTTGAGTATAATCAATTCAAATTTATATTTATATTTGATTCGAATAAATTAAACTTAAATTGAATTTTCAATTCAAAAATTTTATTCGAGTTTGAAGACTTATTAATGCTTTTAAACTATTTCAAATTCAAATTTAAACTCACATTTCTAGATTCGAATTAACTCTTATTCAAAGTTAACTCGATCTCAAATCTATCATCGATTAAGCATGTAATTATTTTGAAATCGATTAGTTAAGACTCGAACTTAAAATCAACAAGTTTTATACTTTTTGAATACATTAACTGCGATTAAAATTACTTTATTTCTCTTCAGTTATACTAAAAACCCCAAACTAGGTCCATATATTATTTTCATTAATGGTCAAAATAAAATAAAAATAAAAAAATGACAAATGGTCCCTAAGAAACAACTTGAGTGGCAACAAGGCAGGCTTCCATGTAGTTTGAGAGGTTGTAAGTCATGGGTTTGAGTCTCCTCTACCATATGGTGACATAAATGTTTAACACTTTTTTACGTTGTAATTAACTCTCTGAACCCGTTTATTGGGCAAATAAGGATAGTTTGGGTGCTTCGTAAGGGATCCACAAGTTGCCCATTTTTGTCAATTTTTTCCCAAGGTCTTGAAGAATTGTTAACTTCAACGCCAATTATCTAGTCACTGAATTGGAACCTCCTTTTGAAATCATGTGTGTTAAACCCCAATGAACTAAATGGCTAAACAATCCTAGAAAGAGTAAATAAAATTTTTGAAAATTTACTCTAACTTGAAAAAAATTCACCCACAAATCGGTTTAATGCAATTAAAATTGATAAATGAATCAATTCAACACAATCAACGAGTAATCAAACGCCTCATATAAATAAATCAATTATGACACAAATACAAAGTGAATAAAGAGTTAGAAAAAAATAAATGTTCAACTAATTTTAGAATGGTTCGAAGCTTTGTCCATAGCCCTCCTACATCCATTTCATCAAGTAAACTCATTTAAGGTTTTCACTAGTTAATCTAGGATTATGTCTAATCGCTTACACTAGTTATTTGGGATTGCGTTCATACAATAGTTTTGATCTAAGAAAATTTCACCCTTAACACTAATTATACAAGATTGTGTCTGAAGTGTTTAGTAAACAAAATATAGAAGAAAAATGCCTTTAAGAAGGTTGATATAAGATTTTAAGTATAACAACAATCTCTCAAATATTTGCTATTGAGTTTAGAGAGAAAAATCAAGGGAATAATAGAGAACAAAGAAGTATGAGTTATTGTATTGTGATCTTTAGTCTTTTTTTCTTCAAATTTACTCTAATATATAGGTTTTTATGTGAAAAAGCCATTGGAGCAAATCTTAGAGCCGTTAGAGAAAAATTATCTACATACACATGATTTTGTGCTTATGGTGTATGACTGTGTTTCCTTTATTAAATACATCCCAATGGTCGATTTTACAAGTTTGTTAATATACACATGGCCATGTATTTATTATACATAGTCATGTGACTTCATATCACAATTTTTCTTGAACTTCAAGGGTTCACACCACAATAGCATGAAAGCCCACACAATAACACACACGGATTGATTTTGCCTTGACCATGGACGTGTGTCTCTTATGCACATTCATGCTTCTAGTGTCATTGACTTTTCTTTGACCTAGCATGACAACATGACATAGGTAATGTGATAGTGTGATTTCTTTTACCTTGACATATGGGGTGTGTATCCTTTGTATGAATAGTTATGTATCTTTTAATGGTTTGACTATTTTAGCCTTCACCGAACATGACCAGATGACACAAAACTTATGCTATGGTGCCTAGCTTTTGTACATAGGATGATCGTGTATACTAAACACACGATCATGTTTAATATTATATGTATGGTCATGTGTTGATTTTAAACGAGCGCATAATACCATTTCCTTGAAGCACTAAAAACACAAACTCTAGCATGGGAACCCCACATGATGTCGTAATTTAGCACACACGATTATAATCTTAATTAAGCATGGTTGTATATGTAAGACACAAAGACGTGTTTGGGAAGTCTTGGAAAACAAATGCTTAGGTTATTTTGGTCATGAAATAAATTCATAGCAATGGGAAATTTGTCATTTTATGTATTTTAACATATTTTAGGAATTATCAAAATAACAAGGGTCCAACAACTGTGATGCAAGTAACCATGTTGTTGGTGCCATTCTTGGACAAAAAATTGGGACAGTTGGTCATGCAATATACTATGCTTCAAGAATTATTGATAGTGCTCAGTGCAATTATTCAACACCAAGAAAAGATCTTTTCATCGTAGTTTTTGCCTTAGAAATTTTTTTATTTATTTACTTGGTACTAAAGTGATTGTTTATTCTAGGCAAGCAACTCACAAGTACTTGCTCACCAAAAAGGATGCAAAACCAAGGCTTATCCGATGGATTCTCTAGCTATAAGAAATTGACTTAATGATATGAGATAAGAAAGGTGTTGAGAGCTTGGTTGCAGACCACCTTAGTAGATTGGTCACAAGTGAAAAGTCATTGCCTTTACAAGACAATTTTCCAGATGAGCATCTCTTTGCTATTCAAAAGACAACTCCATGGTACGCTGACATTGTTAACTATTTAGTTACTACAACATTACTAGATGATTTGTCTAGAGCTCAAAAAGATAGAGTGAAGAGTGGTGCTAAATATTATGTATAGGATGACCCATATTTGTGGAAACATTGTTCTGACTAAGTTATTTGAAGGCGTGTTTTTTTAAACTAAAATTTCTTCCATTCTTTGACTTTGTCATTCATATGCAAGTGGAAGACATTTTGGTCCTAAGCAATTAACACGTAAGGTGCTATAATGTGGGTCATTTTGGCCAACTTTGTTTCGTGACTCATATTTGTTTTGTAAAGCATGTGAACATTGTCAAAAAACAAGTAATTTAAGTCATAAAGATCACTCTTATACTTTTATGTGAAATATTTGATATATGTGATATGAACAAATCTATCACTTTTGTTTGATCAACTTAAATTTGGTCAAAAAAAACGTTTGGTGGGTTTGTAGTCCACAATGAAATTTATTGAAAAGAATACGTCGATGAAGACTGACAACTTACAAATTCCTCGCAAATGACTTAACCTTCTTTATTTGCTCAATATTTGGGTTATGGGTGTCGAGTATAATAATGAAAAAATATTAAACACTCATATTGTTTCACTTGAAGATCGACTTCCATTATTGTAGTTTGTTTGTTTAAGTGTGTTATTAAGTTTAATTAAATATTGTAATAATTCACGCGATGCATATATATTATTCATCTATTTAAAGCAATAAAATAAACATTTACAAAATAAAAAAAATAAAGAAAATGAAAATTAAATTACATATACTATTTATAAATAAAAAAAGCAAAAATAATATTTCTCTTCAACCCATTCACGACCAAGCACATGAGCGACATTCATGGACTACCCTGCCCTCGATTTCTTCTTTGAGCTTGGCTCGAATGGGGACTGAATAGGATAAACATACGAATGTGCATGAACTATTGAAAAGAGGAAAGGAACGCACATCCTTAATCACACATTCCAAATCACTCAATATTGTTCACACATAAGTTTTAGCATACAAAAGTGTGATAATCAAGCCAATCATATCATTCCTACACATCACATGCAGGTCATCGTTCAATGATCATGATGTCATGATTCTTAGTTGTATTGATGAAACACTCCCACCGTATCATATTTCTCGAACACTTTTTTATGTTCGTTTCTATATAAACTAGAAGGGTTTTATATGATAATTCTTCTATTGATCTATATCTAAAGAATTGTTTATCAATAAAAATTTAAATCGAAAGAATTATAGTATTAAATTTCTTGGACCTACTTTCTTTACAAATACTCTTTGACACATGCTAATGAACTTGCCTTCAAAAACCAACTAGAGAAACAATAAAATCAAAATCAATAAATAAAAAAAATTTTGTTATAATCGTTAATTTTTGTGTGATATAATAGCTTCGACAAAAAGGATGGTGAATTATGATAAGTGAATTTTCCGAAGAGACTAACTGAGGTTGATTGCGGGATAGTTTACTAAAGTTGTGGGTGGATTATGAGATACCATTCCGCTCACGAAAAAAAAAATAAAGGAGCATTAATATAAATTAGATATTTAAATTTATTATTTTAAAATGATTTAATAATTTAAAAAATAAAAAATAATATGATAATTTAATTTATGAACACTTTCAATAATGAATTTTAATTTTTACACCTTTAAAAGAGGAAAAGTTTTCTTGAGAAAAATATGTCACCGTACTCAGCGTTACCGTCTCTGTGAAGCCCAATCCAACGCTCCAAATTCAATCACTAATCCTGTAACTCACGATCCGCGTGACTTTCATTCGCCAATGAAATTTCGTATTTCTTTCTATAAATACCTTTAAAATCCATTTCTCTCCGCGCACCATTTTAAAAACAATAATAGATAAAAAGAAAAAAAATTTGATCTCTGTTTCAAATTGCAATGGCTCCCGTCACCTCGAAGGCGTCAAAGGAAGGAGCTGGAAAAACTGGAAAAGCGGCATCAGCTCCGAAGAAATCCAGGGCTCACCCTCCTTACTCCGAGGTAATATGCGTTTGATTGATTTGTTTGCACGGCCTTGGGTCTGTTTTTGACGCGTGTGATTTGAAATACGTAGATGATCAACGAGGCGATAATTGCGCTGAAGGAGAGAACCGGTTCGAGCCAGTTCGCGATTGCGAAGTTCATAGAAGAGAGACAGAAGGCTAATCTTCCAAACAATTTTAAGAAACTGTTGTTGGTCCAATTGAAGAAGCTTGTTGCCAATGGCAAGCTCGTCAAAGTAAAAAGCTCTTTCAAGCTCCCTCCTAAAAATTCCTCTACCAACGTCGCCGCCGCCTCTGTATCCACGAAGCCGATAAAAGCTTCGGCCAATTCCACTTCCGTCGTGAAGAAGCCGAAAACAGTCTCGAACAAAGCCACCTCTAAGAAGGCGACTTCTTCCTCCGCCAAGAAGCCAAAATCCTCCTCCACAAAACCTGCCGCGAAGAAGTTGAAACCTAAGGCAAAAGAAGTGCCGCCGAAGTCGCCGGGGAAGAAGGTGGCGGTTGTGGCCAAGGCGAAGAAGCCACAGAGCATAAAGTCGCCGGTTAAGAAGGTTGCCGCAAACAAAGGGAAGAAATGAGCGGTTCGCTTTTTTGTTTGTAGGGGTAGATTTGTAAATTTGTCAAAGATTGAGGGTTGGTTTAGGCCCTAATGTGTATCTGCAGCTTGGTTTTAAATCCTTGTTTGGCAGGAACGATAAAGTTTGAAAATGTGAATGAAATTTAAGACGTTGCCTTGGTGTGTCATGGTGCATAACTCTTGGCTTTTGTGGATTTGAAGATTGAAATATGAATGACAATTAAACTTGTGAAAAACAACTTTATTATTAAAATTCAAGCTGACGTACCAACTTACGACCTATAATGATTCTATGATACTATGCACCATGGTTTTGTTTCATTTTGGCAAGTTGCTTTCTTTCATTTCAGATTCTCATGTATAAATGAGAGTTAAAAACGATATTATTTGATTGATATTTAAATATCGTGAATTTGAAAATATATGAAATCAATAACATGTCTTAATTTCATACAAACCTTAATGGGGTTTGAAATCCGATGTCGAGTTAATCGGTCTAGCACCCACATAGAAAATATTTTTTGAGGCTATAATAGAGATTGAAATAGCTATAATATCAACTATCATTTGTGAGAGCATTGGATATTTACGTTAATTTACACACCATCAATTTAAAGATATTTAACTCATTCAGATTGTCACTTTACACTATATTCAACCTCTAATCGAGGTACAATTCTAATTCTAATTTTTCAAAGGCTAGGGCCACCATCATCCAAACAACCTACTTCCATTTAGACTATTATAATGATGATATTTCCTTTTCACCTAACGACAATGACCCGCTTCTACACTGAGTATAAGTGGTTAGACAATAAAATTAACAATATAGTTTTAACAAAAAATAACATAGATTAATTAACTAGAACTAGAATCATACTAAATGATGATTGTGATTGTGATTGTGATTGACCAATGACTATTGAATTTTTGCATGAAAGAGTATCTTAGTATTCGTGAAATAACTCTTGAAGTGCTTATTGTACACTCTTAATTTCGTGAACCATTTCATACTTTCAATAAAGCATGAGGAATGTATACCTAATAAAAGCAAATTTGAGCATATAAAAGTAGTTTAAATATTACATTAACCAACTAAGATATTAAATAATCAATAAGCCAATTATTAAACAATACAATAATAAAGTTATTAGTTTATCGTGTAAAGTACTTGGAATCTAGTGTGTTTGTTATAGACATCAGAAAATTTACTTCTCCCCAATACTTCTTAAGTTTACGGTTCATTCTTACGACTATCAATGTAATATCTTGATCTGAATCAAATTCTTTTTTATTTAATAATTGTTTGATTTTGTAATCCTGCATGGAGATAAATTAGTCATTGAATATATTGATCCCGACATAATATTTGTTACATTATTAAAAATTGTCAAAAATTCGTGAATTGTTTAAACTCTTTTTCATTCATCACATAAAGGGCAAAATTCCATAAATGCCCCGGCATTACAACCATATTGAGAATAACTTCTCTAGACACGAGAGTTACATTCGATATTTTGAATATACTATTCCACCTAATTTCATAGTCTAGAATTAGTTTCCTCTCTTTAAAACCACATATTTTACAAAAATTTTTTATGACTCTTACTCACTCTTATAAAGTTGATACCATCTCTAACTTTATCAATAATATTTCTTATTTGACTCATACTGTTCTATACAAGAAAGTTGATGTGAGTTGTGCACCGTATATGAAAAAGTAACCATCTATTATTATATATCTTTGCATGTCAAAATCCTCTCGTAACGACTTAATACATTTGTTATTGGTAGAGACATCGCCAACTATGATTGAATGCACTTGTAAAATTTAGAATCATTAGCTAAAACCAAATTAATATACACAACAAAATGAATTTAAAAAGTGAATAAGTAAATATTATCACTTTTTTACCTCCCTTTCCATCTTCTATTCATAAAGCAATTGTACAGTATTTGACTAATGTTTTTACCAGTCTGACGAGAGGTACATGTAGAAGGTTTATGATGCATTCTTATGGCATCCATTTCTAGGAGTGGGTGTCCAACCAATGCACAGTTAACATCATATATTCAAAATTATGGGAATTTGATTTCCACAAATCGGTTGAAAAACTTATATTGTTAAGATGTTTGAACTCTTTCTTTATTTTCATGGCTTCTACTTGAATGACCAACTATCAATTGACTTTCGTTTGCTTATGTTGACTTTCTTATGCAGTGGTTGTAACACACCAGAAGAGAAATTAAACAAAGGATTCTTTATCATATTGAAAGACAACTCAATTCCCAAAAGCAAGTGGGCGAGTGCCTCTGTAACATGCAAACATATTAGCTACGAAATTGCACACTGTAGTGTATTCACATTTCTCGTTTATCTTAATAATTGGTTCACTTGAGAATGATTTATTAAATTGAGATTCAGTAAACTTAAGACCCAAAATTGTTTGACCCTTGAAGAGAACCTCTTTCTGCAATCTTTTCTTTTTCTCAATACACTGTTCAATGTGTCTTGCTAAGTGTGACATTGTAAATGTTTTTTGTAACTTTGTCCTTTTCTTACAATACTTACAATCTGCAAATCATGTAATATCAACAGTTATAATCTTATCTTTAAGAAAACATTCTCTTACAATCAATGTCTTTCGTTTTTTATTGTGGGGGATAATGGGGGAGGGGGGGAGATTCTTTCTCTCCCTTCATCATGTTGTTTATCAACATCTTGATCATCATCTGAGTCCAATTGATGAAATTCTTCAATAACCCTCATATATACTTCAATGTAATCCAGTGAAACACCGTTTGGTGTTGATTGAGTTTGAGTTTTAGATTCTTTAATCGCTATTCCTTTTTCTTTTAAAGATGACCTCAAGATGAGTCGTGAAATTTTAAGAGGATCCTTTACTAATATTTCTCCTATTTTCTATAAAGAAAAAAAAAATAAAATTAGTATAGAGATCAAAGAAAACCCATTTGCAATTTCTACTGTTTAGAAATCTGAGGATGCATGATTAAATTAGTACTAACAGACACCTAAGAAGAAGCACAAAATTAATAGTAACAAGCACCCAGAAACTCTAATACAAGATATGGAAAAGCTGCAATCCGAACACATAAAAATCCTTTCCCTACCTAGGAAATCAAAGCTTCTTAATGGTGTTCAATATAGAAAGCAACATCCAGAAACTCTGAAGTAACAGACATCCAAAAGGTAAAATGGTGTCATTAACACCACCGAGTGGTTAACTACATGCATAGTGTTATCCATTTGATGGCAAAAAATTGCATAACAGATTTCAGTAATTTTATAAAACATGTTGTAGTGGGCACTCATGGCATTGGTTCTGATTATATGACATGTATGGTCATTGTTTCAAGTGGATCATCCAGATTCTTTTTTTCTTCCCCCTCTTATTCTCCCTTTTGTGAATTCCTATCATAATCAAGGCTGAAAACTTTCTTCTCCAGTTTCTTTGCTCCAGTTCTATGAAGAAGTTTAAAAATACTGTCATGATTATCTTCGTTTATGTTTAAACTTCCCTTCTTTTCTGTGCTGAACAGGTTGATTGAAGTGGAAAAAATTGATATTGGCCTGCCAGAGAATTGCCGGCAACGATACACAACAAATAAGGACACCTAAACTGAATACACAACACCAGCAAGCACGGAAATATCATTAAGCAACAAAACACAAGAAGGAATGCAACAACAAGGCACAAGGAAATGAATGCAACACCAGAAAGCATCAGCAGGGAAATATCAATAGGCACTAAGAAAAAATCTCACCAGCCTTCCTCAGAAACGGACCTAAACATGTGGAGATGAAACGAAATGGAATGGATTCACCAAGCCAATAGCACATGTGCGGAACAGAATTGGAAATTGCAAGACACAAGTTGGCAAAAACAAATCGTAAATTGCAGGAAACAGAAGGAAAATATTGTTGGTGTTATACCCAAAACGAACCAGTGTCGCTCTTTTTTAACAAAACAACCCGTTTCATTCAATGAACGAGTTGTTTGTTTATTGAACAAACTATTAGTATTGTGGATCAGGTTTATATTTGTGCTTCACAAATACTCGTGTTCCTATTCGTGTTGTGTTCAGGTTTAACCAATTTGTTTCGCCTACAAACGAATCAAGTTAAAAAACGAACCTGAACATAATCAGTTAGAATCCAGCCCTACTTCCGCTTGTTGCATGTGAAACAAAATAGGATTCATAATTTGAAGATGGAGAGACTGATAACAAATATAGAGTATCAAAAATTTATTTACACAAGACATCGAATATATAAACATCGCCAACATCTACTCAATCTGTTATTCTCATCCCAATGTATATTACGTTTACACTATCAACATAGCCAACATCTATCTACATCCCTAACATCTTTCTTTCTTCTAATTTTGTTCTTAATTCTTCTTCAGTTGGACTCCTGGCAGTTGCAGACCACCATGCCAGCAGCTCATCCTGCAAAATGTTATGCCAGGTTAAATTTTCTCTCTCTTTGGAATGTCAGAAACTAGTAAGATTTCATATAACACCTTTAGGTTGTTATCAGCTTTCGGTCCCCTAGAACTTGTGGGTTGATTCAAGTCTATGATTTATTGCTTATGTTGATAGAAAAATAATGTCTTACGGCCATTGAAAATAGTGATATAAGATATGGAAAGTTCAGGGTGGTTGAAGTTTGACTTGTGTTCCTCAAGCTAAAGTTAAAGAATTGCTCTAGCTCATTATAGTTCTTAAGTTCGGGATTTTGAAGCTTGACTCGAATTCATGACTTGAATATGTGGGCTAGATTCATGGTTTGAATTCATACCTTGTTAATAAATTGTTGCCGTTTTACTCAATAATGGGCAAAATAGTTTCATTTTGATAATTGTTTGACATGATTCAAATTAAGTTACAAACCAAACTCAAAATAAATCAAGCTACAAACCAAATTCGAATTGATTCAAGCTATCCATCTTACTCATAAGTTAGACTAAATCATTTTCTCTAGCTTGGTTGAAAAAACAACCCAAGCTTGCAGGCCAAATTGAGTCGAATTCTATCTAGCTCAAATTCAATTTGATTTCAAATATGAGCCGATCTTTCCTCCTTGAGCTTGATCTAAATTAATATGATTCAAATCAAACTGAATCAAACTAACTTTCAAACCTGAACTAGCTCGATTAGGATCCAACTTTACTTAAAATGTTTGTCATGTTTTAAGTACTTAAAGAATGCATGATTATTGAAAACATAGTGACCAAGAGATTCCTATAAATCCAGTGACTTTTACCTCGAGAAAATCATGGTTGGAGATGTATCGACTCTCTACCAAGCATTTAATCCCTCCTCCATTCACTGAGATTGAAAACTTGGAACTCTCTCTGTATGCCCCTAAAAATTTGAAAATAAAAAAAGTGGGAACACCATGGAACATGAATCCTTTTAAATCTTCTATCCATGAAACAAATTGAAGAATCAAAATGTAGCTTGAGATATATACCAGTTATACAAGCCACAAAATATCCAGTTCCTCCTAGTCCTTCCCACTTCCCCAGCCGTAATCGTATGAAAAATCCGTTCAGATGTGCAAGAGACATACCAGAATTCATCCATCTGATCCCATGCAAAATAGATATATAAGTAATGGAAGGCAGTCTGCCATCACAGAGTGCAATTGGAATAGTATTATGTGAGCAAGCACATTTAGTCATTAAGAAAATGACTTAAATAGGTGATCTACTTACTTGAGGATATCTTTCCGGGATAAACGAAGTCCTTTTACGGCATCAAAGATCCCCTTCGGTACCTGTGAAATCTGCTTGTTGACAAGATTGCATAAAGGCATGATCTGGTTTTCTTTCAACTTTTTTACCCCAGAACTTGAAGGAATGTAATCGTTTACCAAATTTGCAATACTAATCATTCTGTCAGAGGTTGCAACTTCAGTCATTTTCCACTTAACATCAGCCTCCGTCTCAGCTCTTGCTTCATTTTGATCACAAACTGTATGTACAATTGAAGCTTGAAAAGGGTTTTTATTACCATCCAAGAGCTTTGTGCTTTCTTCATTTTTTGTTTTCAACTGCATTCCACATTCCAATTGATTGTGAACTCTAGAGGATGCATTTGGGCATGCCACAGCCCAATGATTGATCTGAAAGCATCTAATGCACAAACAAGGTAACTCTTCTGCTCCATTATATGAACTAATATTTCTTAAAAGACAATCAAGCTCATTATCTGCTATCTGTGGACAATGTTGCAAATGGTGACCTTCCTTGCCACAAAAGACGCAGGTAATGGTTGCATAAGCTGAATCATTTGTTACATATGATGGCACAATGTGTCTAAATGCATTCATTCTCCTTGCCAAGCCCGAAGGCAATGAAATTTTGAATCTTTGGGAGGGTAAAATGGGGTTTGGTTTTGAAATAGATTTCTGATCATAATGACCTTTTATACTATTGAAACCAACAGAAGCCTCGTTTTCAGCTGCAAAATTCTCTGACTTTTGAACAACATTAATTAGTGGATTCTCAATGGAGAGTGGTCCAGCTTCCACGATATTGAGATCATTGAATTGATTGGCATGGTAATCAGTGGCACATTCATGGGCTACACTAGAACTTTGGAGATTTAACAATGGCAAGGAATATTTTGGAGTAAATCTAGTTATCCACAAACTTCCCAGAGGATCATTCCCCTGACCAAAATTATGAGTTGTCTTCACTTCAGATGGTGGCTCAGAATTAGTGTTCTGAGAACTGCCTGTCTTATGTTTATCCACGGAGGAACTGGCATCTGTTCCTCCTCTCACCTGACCAGCTGTCATATTACATGAATTTTTGTTCCCTTTAGAGTTGCATTCACTGTTCTCACCACTGCAAGCATAATTAGCAGAGTAGATCCTAGGTTGAATTGACGGATCTGCTCCATTTCCTACAGTAGATTCAGTGAAATTCTCATTTAACATCAGAAATTGTTTGCACAAGTTATTGTTGTCACCATGACAGGCTATAGGAGTTGCAGAACTTATGTCACATAGTCTGTTACCCAGCTCAAAGTCTGTTTGATAATTGTTGTCCAATGTCCTTTCCAGAACTTTTGTGTTGGGACAATATAATGACTGAAATATAGACCGAAAGCCCAGATTTTTTCTGCAACCAGAGTCCTGGTTTTTGTTGTCTGTGATAAGTTTGTGATCAGGACTTTCATGACCATGATCAGGATGTGCAAGTGTAAGAGCAAGAGAAGGACTCTCATCCTGACTTGATTTTGAGAAACCCTTCATCATGTTAAATATCCAATTCATGAAGGAGCTATCCTGTTTAGCCTGTGATACAGAACCTGGACTTTCATGAGCCTCCTTTTTGACTCTTTTGCTCCCAACAATCAACTGCTGCTCAAAGCTCCATCGCTTCTTGCTGGTTGAAACTAACTTAGTGCTGTTACAGCTTTCAGCACTCTCATGGCTGTCATCATCCTCTTTTGACATTATTCCATCGACATCTTCATCTAATAGAGCCTTTTCCTTGCCTTTCCTTTGAAACATCAGGATCCTGCTATTAGTGGGAGAAGTCCCACGTGAAACAGTAGCAATCATCTCCTCATTCGGCTGTGAGCTATGTATAATGCCATGTGCAGATTCAGAAGCCACAATCTTCTTTTCTGCACCATAGACATTTTCACTAAGAGTTTGTACATCATTCTCAGAAGTGGATTCTGGTGTCTCCAAAGGATGAACCCCAATTGTTATTGCCATCTTGCTTTCGCCTGGGGATGCTAAAACCTGCACTACAGTGTTGTTAGCTTCACATTCTTCTGTGGGGTGAGCTTCAGAGTCCAAAACAATTACCATTCTCGATGTCTGATTCTCATGACCAGCATCTCTGCCTCCACCAGTAGGATTCCCAGATGAACGTCCATGTTGTAGGAAATCAAGTGCAACTTCTTCTGTTTTGATTAAAAACAGATCACATCAGTGACAACTCATATTAGATAGGAAAAAAAGTAGAGAACAGACAAAAAATAAAGATGCCTTGTCTTCTATGAATACAACACAGAAAAGTGCAAAACACACTGAGGAAATGGCCCTAGTTTCTTTGCCATTCGAATAAATAATATTGGGATGAAAAAAGTGAAAATATATAAGACTGAAATTTTACCAGTCATGTCTTCAGGACCCAACTCGAAACCAGCCTTGGCAGTGGCATCCCTTTCAGGAGTCCTGATTGTAGTACCCTGATTAACCATTTCACTTCTCACATGAAAAGCTCCTTGAGAAACTATGAAATTATCTTTACTTATAAGTTTGTCAGTGCTGGATCTCCCAGCTATAATGTTTCGGGATGGTGAGAGAATTGTATTGTTTGGTCCTGCATAGTATAAAAGAGAGGATGTATTGTCGGCAAAACTGCAATCAGTGCATTTCAGACTCGGACCATTCTGTGGAGTCCAAACTAGCTCAGAGAGGGGGTCAGATGCCGCAAATTTCATATCTACCCTTGAACCTGCATTTGCACCTGCACCTGAATCATTGTTCAACTTTCTCTGGGTGCATTGACTGGAACAACCTGGTGAAAGTCCTAGATTAGTCACTGGTTCACTGTTCTCATTCTCCACATTCATCTTCAGCAGGGTGAACTCCTGGATCAATCCTGAAACACCAACAGAAGGCGGCAAAGTCTAGAGAAATTGGCATGTTTTGTCCACAATGGAATTAAAATATTACAGGAGCCATAAACATAGATCATGACAACAACACTTTCACTATTATATGATTCAAATACTAGGCTGATATGTGAAATATACATGTGAAAACTTGGAGATTCATAGTTTGTAAATAGTTTTATGCAAGAATAACAACAATGTCCTTGAGCTGCAACTACTGCTGAATATGCTTAAGAAAGATCAACAGAAAATCTCCACCACAGTTAAATCTTGAAAGTTATGATTTAAGCTATCTTCCAACCTACATAAACCATACAAGGGTGAAAATTGTTGAATCAGTCGACCCTTTGCATGGCTTCATATCCAAGGAAAAAAGGAGCACAAACTTTAAAAATAAGATCGATTTCATGTGCCAAATTGGGTACAAATTGCTAAATGGGCACCCAAATCTTTAAACAAATCCAAGATGAGTAATACAGTTAAGAAAAAAAACACATTAAAATTAAGAGGTACCCAGATGAGAAAAACACGATCTAACAAATCCAATAATAATAAATACCTTCTTAAATGCCACGGAAAAGTTTTTCTTCGTCGCCACTTGAAAGACACCAAGAACGAACTGAAAGAAGAAGAGAAAATAAAGAATTTCTAAGAGAGAGAGGCAAGAGTCACTGCCAGGAGTGGAAGGACTACAGTATGTGGATTGCTCTTTCTTAGAGGTTCTAATATATGAGGCTGATAACATGCAACGTGGACACATTCCATGCCGATGTCAGACTTGTGTACTTCATCATATTACTATTTTAAGCAAATTTTACTGCATCCAGAGTGAGAAACTGTACATTACTCTCAA
Source organism: Anacardium occidentale (assembly GCA_026122585.1). NCBI lineage: Eukaryota > Viridiplantae > Streptophyta > Magnoliopsida > Sapindales > Anacardiaceae > Anacardium > Anacardium occidentale. The sequence continues at coordinate 268,055 of JAJEJH010000273.1, forward strand.
CTGTCAAACTCAAATCTTCGTTGGGAATTGTTTGCAACTTTATTTGGACTTCAAAGTCAAAACATAAATGTATTGAAAGTACCAAAGAAGGAAGATAATGACGGAGGACAGCCTGATTATTACCATTAAAAAGCCTTAAAATAATGTAATTTGACTGCAAGTATGGCGTCATTATAAGGAAAACTTGAATGCATTTAGAAACAAGCTGATTCTTCTTCACGTGACCCTTTAGAAAGCTTAGACTGATGATTCGTTGGATCCCTCGTATCTTCTTCAGAAATTGCTAGAAATTACAGATGACTTTGTGCGAATTATCCTTCTGGGTCCAGTTTCTTAGATATCCCTACTTTTGCCTAGGGGTGCATACGAAGCAAGCCAATTTTGAGCATTCTTTTAGTTCAAATTAAATAAAAAATGATGTAATTGCAGTTTTCAAATAAAAAATATAGATAATTCGAATTTAACTTGAATAAAAATGATTTCACTTGATTTTGCTCGAGTTTGGCTTGAGGTTATAACTCAAATGCATGATTCATATTTATAACTCATGTTTATAATTCATTAATAAAATGATATTATTTTACCAAATAATAAACAAAACGATATTGTTTTAATAGCTGTTTAACACAATCTAAATTGAATCACGAGCTAAATTTGAATCGAATTCAACAATCTTTCGATTTGTGAATAAGATTAAGTCAAATTCTTTCTAGTTTGAATTTAGTTTAACGTAAAAAACGAGTTAATTTTCTTATCTCAAATTTGAGACTAACTGAGTCAAATCGAGCCAATTTTTAAAACTAAATTAATTCGATTTATATTTAACTCTATTTTTATTACTTAAACTGTACCTTCAATCGGAACATTATGATAAGTTTGATCCAAATGAATATCTAAAAATTTCTCAGGGATTGAATTTATGATTAGATTCAAACCAAATATATTTATATTCATTTTTTAGTTCAGTTTGTATGAATCCAAAACGAACTATTCAAATCCAAACATGAACCCAAACTATGTTTTAAAAATTTATAATTACGAACCTGAATATGAACCATACGAATACAACACAAACTCGAACTCGAACCTAAACCTAAATTAAAAATTTTTTAGTTATATTTTATTAATTATAAAAGTTTAATATATTATAATTACGAACCATATGAACCAAATATGAATCGAATTCAAATCTGAACTTCGCTATAAAAATATTCGACGAATATGAATTCGAATACAAATCAAACCTAAAACGAACGTATCAAATACGAACATATATTTATTTATATTTGATTTAATTTAAATCCAACCCTAATTGAATTGGTTGAATTGTGTAGAGTGGCAAATTAACCGTTGGTTCAATCCCAATTAAGGACCATGCTAACGTTGACTTGCAAAATTTTGTTTGGAAGGGCTGACAAATTGGAATCCCTGCATATCTTATGATGCACCATTAGAACACAACTCAGTTTTATATATATATATATATATATTTGGTTATTTGATATTATAAAAAAAATTTAAAAAATAACAATTGGGTGACATGTCATGTGCCACTGGACCATACAATTCAATTTTTTTTTTTGGTAATTACCATCCAATTCATTTTGATTATATATTTTTATTGTATTTATTGTATTTTATGTAAAGTGACTGGATCAGTTGAACCAGTAAAGAATTGGACTGAGTTCTTGACTGGGTCAAAGTTGGACTGAGTTCTTGACTGGGTCAAAGGTCTAATTCGGTTATTAAAACATTATTAAGGAAAAAAAACAATTAGCTGAGAAACAACCAGAAGAAGAAAAGTTGCTCCACTACAACACAAGATTTCCAATGACATGAAACACTCTGTTTTAAAGTTGGTAGTACACATATAGTTGGAGAGTTAAAACTTCAACATGAAGAAGGGGGGAACATATAACATGACATATTGATAAATTGAATGATGTTTAAGGCAAAAACATTGAAATGGTGGACTTTATAATTCAAATCACACATCTATTTTCAACTCCATTTTTAAAAGATTTTTAGTCTTGATCATCCATCAACTGTAAGGTTTAAACTAAAGTTTTTACACTAAAATCTAATGTTGATTCACTTTCAAGTTTTCCACTTGACATGTCCTTTCACCATAGAGTCTTTGTTAAGATTGGCTGGCTGGTAGTTGTTGGGAAGCTTTTCTCCATGATAATGACCATTTTCACAATGCTTTACTAGGGTTTTAAACTACCCATTTCACTTGGTCAAAGACATGATTAATCAATACGAAATTAAAGTTTGTTACTTTTTCTTTTTTCTAAAGTTTTACAGATGAGCAAAATGAATCACACAGAGAGTTGCCCTTAAAAGGTTAGAGATGAAAAAATTATTCATAACTAATATGACAAAGGACAGCAAATAACTAGACAGATATTCCCTGTACAAAATATAAATACTGTAGACTCAATCATCTCATTTAACGGAGAGTTTGACCAATACAGACGAGAACAATATCCACACTATTGAATATTTCTATATCCAAATGATATATTATTATGTGATTAAATATTAATTTATTTTTGATTCAAAATTACTGTTATTTAGATACATAGATGGATACTTAAAAGTGTTGAAGATAGAAAAAACTGGAATCGGTATCTAAAGTATATATAGAAAACATAGTCTTTGCTTAATGAAAGTAAGACCAAATACAGTTAATGCCTACATAGAAAAACAATTAAGGCAATTGATAGTAAAGCCTTAAATGATAATGAAATTTTATAGATACGAGGTCTCTGCCAAAAAAAATGCTTACCACTTGGCGATCCTCCGCCCAGCTCCAAGCAACAATGCCTTCCCAATTGCACCTGAATGAAGTCCACAAACCAAAGCCACAGTCCCGCCAATCACTATCCATTTCCAATCAATGCCATGATCTCTCTGACTCCTGGCGTCTACAACCTGATCTTTTTCCTCTTCAACAGAAACCGGAACCAAACAATCCATGCTTCCGTCAAAAGAAATTTTTGTTGTGATTTGAGCCATGAGTGCACTTCTAGACAATGAAGCCTCTGATTTCCTGGCATTCTGATATGCTCTCATGCCTGAGTGCAATTTCTTCACAGCTCCCCACATCCCATGTCGCACACCCAACTTTGCCACATCTTTGGGGATACCCATGTCTTCATAATGGATAAGAGTAACCTCACATGCAGACAGCTGTCCATCTCCTTTGCGTGACTCCACTGCAATAATATTTCATAAAAAGACATCCAAAATTCATTCAAAGACACCTACATATTTCAAAGGAATCAACTGTTTAACCCACAACTCACCAGCTTTGATAACCCAACTTGAGAAATAAAGCTCCACACGCCTTGGCTTATCACGCTTGGGCAAAGCAGGATATGGCACCACCTGAAATATTGTACGTTGTATATCTATATTTAATATCCACAAGCTAAAATATAGAGTGAAAACAGAAGACATGAGTTACTTTAGTTTATAACAAAAACTTCTATGCCACAAAATACAGACAGATGCAAACCATATATGCTATTACAACCTTATCAAGTAACTATGGGACAATCCTATAATCCAATGGAACAATAAAATAATCAGGTCAAGTAGAGGTGCCCTTCAAAAATATGTTAATGTTAATGAATACACCAAACTAGTAGTAAGGCTAGACCTTTCAAGCCACACAAAGACAGATTAAACTGCCAAAATATGTTCCAGCAAGAATAAACAGAACAATTAATTTTCTGATAATCAAGACCACCGAAGGGAATAAAAGGTATTTTACCAGCATGTTTTACTGGATCCACAAATCCTAAATCTAGGAGTCTAAACTCCAAAAAGTACCTTTGTTACACAGTAATAAGTCCTTTCCGACTCCCATATTCTTCGACCAATGATATATTCTCGATCGCTGCAGAAAAAAGGGAACTGCAAAACGGAGCAAAACAAGTCAACAATAAATATATTATTTGAATAAGAAAGTTGCATGGCAAAACCAAGGTGTCAGAGATACGCAGATCCACTGCTCCCCAAACCTTTTTTATCCAGTGAACAACCATTGTCCCAGTCTGAGGGCACTCCTCCAATATTTTAAAGTATGCAAGCATAGGATCCCACTTCAGTCGAAACTCATCATCCCAAAAAAAATCTCTGACCAACTCTGGAGTTGCACCCTCAAAGACAGTTCTACTACGGTACACTGTAGGACCTGTCTGATAGGCAAAATCATCATCAGCTACTAGAACATGATTTAATCAATACCACTACAAATAGGCACATGACAATCAAATGTTAGAAACTAATTCAATAGCAGTAACATTTTCTTCATCAGAAAACTATGCCCCAAAAATAAGCATAGACTGAATTAGAAATGTAGTCATCCTATTTTTCACTGTAGTCTAAAATTTGGGTCATAAATAAAAGGATGGTAACCCCAATTAAAAAAAGAAAAAAAAAAGAAAACTCATAAGGAATGAATAAAGATAAGCCATACACTATGTATTTTGCTTCATAACATATCTCCCTAGAGAGGGATCGATTGAGGGAACATTTTTCTAAATAAACTAGTAGCCAATAATTCTCAGAGGCACATTTTCAGCAGATAAAGAGAAGACAATATAGCAGACAATAAAAAAAAAAAATTGAGAATCTACCTCAGGGTCATGGCGCCAAGCTTGGTATATCATGTTTAGGTTGGATCTCTCCATCAGACTTTGCCATTCCATCTCTCCATCCTTCCCTTCAAGTAGATGCAATAGGTGCTCTAAATCATTTTCTGTGACAACATCCTTCTCTCTCTCTGTAGTTACACTATCAGGACTGCAGGAAAAAGAATTTTCATACTATTCAACATAGTTGCGATTACAACAATAATACTCCTACCATAATGATGTGATGTAACTAAAACAAAATTTAAAGAACATTTCTTGAGCTCAAAACATTATTAATAATATATTATCTTTTCTTCCCTTCTTCTCACGAAAAGCATTAATGAAATGAAGATTTTACAGGGGGCTTATCAAATCCATGCATAAATCAGCTTTATAGTTGTCATTAAATCTTCTAGATCATTATTTCAAAAATGACTAGATCAAAGTATGACATAGACTATATATATGGCTAAAACTTGACCTTTCAATAGGAAACACATATTGAACATTAAAAATATACAATGCATTCCCGCTAGCAGCACCTAACTATAAGGTCCATATCTTTGTGAGGATTTGGCTCAAGGAAAAATTAATACAGGTCATGTAATCCAAAGAAAGTATGCTATGAGGAGTTTTTCTACTTCTGGACATGTAATATGTAAAAACAAAAAATACCTCTAATAATTTTTTCCTTCATTGTGATGGTGTCTCAAGTTTCTGGGTAAAAACTTGTAGAAAAGTTAGGATGACATGGGCCATTCGGCTTCTTGTGAAACTTCTTATGGAAAATATAGCTGCTTATGGTAGATGAAGAAAAGCCAAAACTCTTACAAGTAACTTTAGCTACTCTATGGGTGATTTAGTAAAAAGATATAATTGGTTTCATAATGTAATATACTGTAACAATGATTAGCAACATTTTTATTTTTTCCCCTCCGAAGAGTGTAAATTAGAATTCTACATGAAAACTCAATAGATGGAATTTCTAACCCCATCCGACCATGTCTATTGTTAAACACCTAAAGCATAAACAATTGACAAGTTCCCAGTTACAAGTAGACTGAAGCAAAGAGTCACAACCTAACCAAATATTTTAAAAAAATGTAACTGAACATTAAAAGTATGCCCATCATTGCAAATAGATACGCCAGGGTCACTAATATAAACGCCAATTTCCTAAAGATTAATTAACGTCTGGTAAGAAAACATCAAAAATGTCTACCAATTAATCATCACACTCAACATATAATTTGAAAGCAAACATCAACTAGTTCAACACCACAACACATTAATTGATCACATCACGATTAACCAATAACATCAAGAAAGAACCAAGATGGTAACCATCAAATCATCGATGCAGGGCAATCCTATTCATAAAAATATATTCACTAGAAGAGTTGGAACAACATTATAAGCAAAACTTGCCACTTCCTAATCCTAATTTTAATTGCTTCAACGCTTAAAATTTTGACCTAAAAAAAAAAATCATACCTGAATAATTATTATGCATACACACAGAAGTAATACCTCAATTATGAAGAAATAACCCAAGCAGCCTTTGTATCAACAGGTTAAACTTTAGTTGCACATTGAAATTAGCTATAAGATAATAAAGATTTTAAAAACTAAAGACAATACCTTAATCGAATCACACAAAACCAATTTTTTTTTTTTATTGCAGATATATATACCGATAAAAGATTACATTTCATTAATGAACCGAACAAACCCTACTTAATACCAAAATTTTGAAACTAGAAGTTGGACACTAACCTTATATCATCGCCATTTCCCTCCGCAGCTTTTGGCGCAGGCTCCCGACCGGAAGTCGATTTCACACTTTTACGTTTGAAATTATTCAAAAGCGCACGGCAAGCGGAGAAAGCCGAAAGAGCCGTAAAAGCGAGCCAGAGCCTCCGAGCACCGAACCCAGGCGGCGCAGTCCAGATAAACCTGAATTTGCTACGGAGCCCCAGGAACACCAATCCAGTCCATCTCGGCCGCCACGACCAGCCGATCACCATGCCAATCATCACGGCCATCCAAATAGGCACTGCACAAAGCAGAATGTCAACGAATGTTTCGGCTATTGAAGGCCTCTTCACAAACTCCATCATATCAAAGAAAATCTCGTCCATCTTGAAAACTTTCCCGAGAAAATTATAAATTTTCCGAGAACATCTAGCTTCTCGCAGAAAATTGGTTTACATTGGTAATCCACGTGCGTGATCTAAAGAGACAGAGAGGGACAGAAGAGCGCAAGACGACTCTAAACGGAGAAAATCAATGCGGGTGATTTCGACAGTACGGTGGTAACATGAAGTGGCACCTTTAGGACCGTTGATGGAGGCTTATTTTCCTTAAAAGGCACGTTGCAAATAGTTCCAATGACATGGTGCTGTATTATTGGAAGGTGATTCCACGCCAGAAATGGAGCGTGGCGGATTAGAAGAAGAAGTTTCTAAAGATTAGTTAATGGTTAGGGAGAAGAACTCGGGAAGAAAGAAAGAGATGCCACTTCTATTGTTGCGATATTCGGCTTCTGGAATTCGACGACGGTTTGTTTCCGTTGTTGGCTTAATAGTTGCCCACCAATTGTCAAATGCCACGTGGAACTACAAAAAATTTCATTTTATTATTAAAATAATTTGACCGGACAAATTATCGTAAAATTCAAATCGAATTTATTTTAATTTAATTCGAATAAATTTAAAATGAATTATTATAACTCAAATTTGAATCATAATTTTGAAAATTTATGAGCTTAAGTTCAAGTCACAAGAATTGAATTTGAATCAAATTTTTTAATTATAAAAAATCATTATAAATGCACACTCATTTACTTGCCAATAATAAATACATGTATTATAAATACATTTATATTAATACAAGTTATAAATATATTTATCTGCGTAATTATAATTTATTAATAAATACTATTAAAAATAATTTTTTTAGATCAAATTAATCCACATTTACAAAGATAAAATAGACAAATGATTTTTATTTCTTTAACGTTAATATAATAAATACATTTAACTCCGTATATTTATGTTTCAAACACAGTTATATTAAATATAAATTATAAATATGTTTATTTTACAATACAATTATAATAAATACATGTTATAAACACATTTATACACTTATTAATTATAATTTATTAATAAATATTATAAATGTATTTATGTTTCAAATATATTCATAATAAATACACTACTATATATAAATATATCTACCACCAATTTATAATTTATTAATAAATATTATAAATACTTTTATTTTACAATACAATTATAATAAATACATATTTATAAACACATTTATACACCTATGAGTATAATTTATTAATAAATATTATAAATGTATTTATATTTCAAATATATTCATAATAGATACAACTTATAAATATATATATACCTACACCAATTATAATTTATTAATAAATATTTTTAAATATAGTCATAATTTTTGATATATTCATAACAAAAATAAATATAATTTATTCTTATCATAATAGTTATAAGTTATAAATATATAATCACTTAACTTCTACCACCTATATATATATATATATATATATATATATATATATATATATATATATATACCATTATAAATATATATTATAAATATAAATAAATTAATTTTGCTACGATAACAAGTCAATCTCGAACTTAAGATTTGACTTTATAAAAATTCGTTAAACTCGGGTCTAGGCTTGATTTTTATTTATTTGAGCCAAATCGAACTTGAATAAATTTAAGTTTGAATTTGATTCGATTTAAATCTAACCCTAATTCGTAAAATGAAGGTGAATCAAGTATGTTGAAAAAACTCACTAAAACGTCTATTTTCATTTGCAATTTTACCAAAATTCTATTTACTAAAACATTGATAAAAATCAAGATAATCATAATCGATTCATACTATTTCATGCAAAAACTCAAAAATTAGAAAACCAATTGATTCGATAATCATAAAATCTCAAATTTCTTTGCACAAACAAGTAAATCTCAATATCAAATCCCCATCTTCAACAACTTTAATATTTTGTTCATATTTGTATAATTGAAAGTTGGTTAATTTCGTATGCAACACTATGTTGTTTTAGTTGTTGGGTTGATAGTTGCTTTTCAATTGTCTAATGTCGGGTGGAGCTACAGGAAATTTGTATTTTTTTAATTAAAAAATCCCTCTAATTCGGGTTCAACTTAGTATTCGACTTGAACAAGTTAAGCTCAAACAAGGTAATTTCATCTCGAGCTCAAGTCACAGAAAAGTTATCGTCATATTTATGTTCTTAAGCAACTTTTTTGTCTTCAATTTTCTCTAGCATTCTTCTTCTTCTTCTTAATTTCCAATGAGTTTTCTTCTTTTTTTATGACAAACTCATCGTCAACTCAGATGAGTCGAGCTCAAGTTTAGGTTGGCCTTTATTCATATATGGTTTGGCTTGAACTAATCTTTTTCAGATTCAACTCCATTTGAACTTATCCCTACCAAAAACAATTTAGTAATAAAATTCTTAGTTGGTCTTGAGTCCATAAGCCTTAATATTTGGGCTTCCAAAAGAAAGTCCAAATTGGTTTAACAATTTAATCTTGTATTTACTCAAGTTTTGAAGTGTTGACCTCAAAAGATAACTCACATGGCCAAAGTTTGAGTTGGAGTGAAAGTTTGCTCTTATCCAATCCGTAGTTACTGATTCACGTGATCATAAACCCTCGAGTTTTATTAAGTATATTATTTTACGTAAATACCCTTAAAAGAGATTGAGTATAAATTAATATTGTGATTAGTTAGACTAACATGTTTTATATTAAGTTTTTTTTTTTTAATTTTCTAAAAGATTCCTATATTAATAATATATTAGGATTTTTTTTCATGTTGTTAAATTATGAAATTAATTAATTAAATTAATTTTTCAAGCTATTATTTTATTGCTAATCTTTTTGAAAAAATTATTATATTTTAATTGAAAATGAGGTTATTTTTGTCTTAAAATTGTAATAAATAAAATTAAAACTATAACAAAATTAGTATTATCTTAATAATCATTTAATATCTAAAGTAGGGCTGGATTCGAGCTGAACCAAACGCGAACAGTAACATGTTCGTGTTCGGGCTCGTTTCGTACTGTTCGAGTTCGGATTCGTATTCGTGTTCGGTTCGTATAATTAAATTCGTATTCGACTCGTATTCGTATTCGATTCGTATAATTCATTTTTATATTTATTAAAAATTATAATTAATACAAATAATTAATAAAATTTAATTAAAAAATTATTATTTCAAGTTCGGATTTGTGTTCGTGTTCGGTTTGCATAGTTCATGTTCGGGCTCGTGTTCGCTGAATTTTAAAATTACCGTTCGTATTCGTGTTCGTGTTCGGATTCGTTTGGTTCGTTTTGGGCTTGTTCGAGCCGAACTCAAAAACGAATCCGAACATATTTGGTTCGAATCCAGCCCTAATCTAAAGTGAAAGTGGTAATAAAAAGAAAAAATATTTGAATTGATTACAAAAATCTTATATATATATATATATAACAAGGTACTTCACTCAATGCATCATACATCAAACATGAACATATAAATAAAAGAATGAAGAAAAATGAATAAATAAAAAAAAAGGAACGAATAAAAAAAGGGTTATAAAAAACAATAAAATTGTATGCTTATATTTTTGAGTATTTATTTATGTGTTTAGATGATATATAATCATCTGATTGAGACATAATAAGATAATTTTAAATTAAAAATAAATTAATATATAATTATATGATAATACATTATCTAAATGTATAAATAGGTATTTAAAATAATATATATATATATATATATATAATATTATTTTATAAAATATGGGTATGTAAGATTGGAGTTTTTAGAAGAAGATGTTATAATAAGAAGAGTGAAGGTGTGATGTTGAATATTTGCTTTATAGAAATTGGTATAAAACAAAATGGTCAAGTCTTAAAAAAAGTAGTTAAAAGTATAAAGTGGGCAGGAATCAAAATCTCTTCAAATTAAGATGGAGAAGAATTTCAACATGGCTTTATCGAGCATAGGAATCACTTTTTGTCACACACACTCAATATGTCGCTCTTCTCTTTTGACTCCTGATTCCAACAACTCAAGCCAATTATATCTCTTAAAACAACTACTCCTTGCGGTTTCAAAAATCTATGCCTGCATCTCTTTTGTGGCTAGTCATTGAAGCCAAAAATTCGAGTATTAGATTAATATAAATGTATTATTTTTTTTTGACATATTTTTTAAAAACAAAAACATGAGTCTAACGAAGTTTAAGATGGATAATACTTTGTGATTTTAAAAATTTAATTTTGCGTTAATTGAAATGACATTAACATTAATGTCGTTTCTTTCACGAAACCTTTAGATTATGGGGTTGTGTTGATATCACAAATGTAGTCATGAATGATCTGTTTTAAAGATAAAATCAAAAGGGCGATAAAGTCTAAAATGAATAATATCTTATGGTTTTTAAGTGGTCTGTTACGTATGGATTAAAGTAACATAAGTGATGAAACTATTTATGAGGACCGTATGCTGAATTTTCTTGCCAAACCTTGTAATTGGGGGATTGTGTTGATGTCACAAATATAGTCTTGTGTAATGCTTTTAAAGGTAAAATCACAAGGGTAACGAAGTTCAAAGTGGATAATACATTATGGCTTTAAGTGGCCTGCTATATATGGATTGAAGTAACATCAACGGTGACACTATAAAGTGGAGACAATATGTCGAGTTTTCTTGTGAAACCTCTTGAGTAAGGGGTTGTGTGGATGCCACAAATATAGTCTTGTGCAATGCCTTCAACGGTAAAATTGTAACGTTAATGAAATCCAAAATAGATAATATCTCGTAACTTTAAGTACCATGTTATGCACAAATTCTAGAAGAATAATGCTAGATACTTTCTTTAAACCTCTCAACTTGGGGATTACACTGATGCCACGAATCCCATATAAAGGTAAAACTAACCTTCTGACTATCAAATTGTGTTGATACGAAAAAATCTTACATTGTTAAAAAAAAAATTGGTGAAACCAATAAAAACCAAAACAAAAAATATCTTGTGATTTTAAACCTTTTTCTTTTTTGTAATAGACATTCCAAATCAAAATTAAGCACAGATAAAAAATATGGAATTGAAATACATTGAATAAAAAAGTTGGCACGTAGAACATACAGACTGTGATATTTGGGTAAAATTGATTGAGAAAATTACATCAATCTTTTTAGATCAAACAAGGGCCCCGACCAAGTTTTCCTCATTGACCTTATAAACAAAATTGCCGACTATTTGACTCGAATTTCATGTTTAACACACTTAAATAAAGAAAAATCGATCATATTCCCACCACCAAAATCACATTATATTCATATTTTGGACCACCTAATCTACTATTTCCTTCATCAATTATTAATCCTATAACCCAGCTGGATTCAACTTATATTCCAACATTATAATCCGCGTCCAAGATTAAACCAAGCCAAGGAAACTTCTAATTTGACTTACTTAGCTCAACGTAGCCAAGGTATCAGTAGAGCTAATGCATTTTCAGGACCATTCAGGTAATGTTTCTAAGTTGGTTGTCTCATGTTAGGACTAAACGTGAGTCTTATTTCGTCATATTGCCCACTCCTACCCTTGACGGTACTCAAACCCTAATGACTTTGATATTACATGTGCACAAGATATCAGTAGAGCTAAAAGTTTAATTAAACTTTAAAAATAATCTCTTAACACCATATGTGGTGTTTTCAGTACTATTATTCAGGTAATGTCTCCATGTTGATCATCCCATGTAAGGGTCAAATTATGATTTTATTTCACATAGTCATATACTACCATTAGAGTGGACAAATATGCTAATATGTAGTATTGGTTTAAGATATAGATTATTAAAATTTATTTTTAGGGCTCCAAAAAAAGGGTTTGAGATTCAAAAATAATAAAATATTATATTAAATTTGTCTGACATATTTATATCATTAGAGAGTCATTAAAATAACTATTATTTAATATCACAAATATTTTTTAATCGAGTTTGTAAATATGTTTAGAAAGAAGTAGTTCTACAACTCTATGGGAATTCTATATGTATGTATATGTATGCATTGATTTGGACATCTAGAAGCAATTTGAAACAATACACGAAGGAAGCTGAAAGGTGATGAGGTGAGATGAAATAGCAAAATAGGTATTTTCATGCAGATATGTGACCCACGTTGGGGAGAATCTGACCCACATGGCGTCAAAAAGTGAAGAACTGGCCAAGAATAAGGAGGTGGTTATGATGACAGTCTTAAGCAGAAAAGAAGGCATTAAAATCAATTCAAAGCTTGTAGTTCTGATATGGGATATTAATGCTGCACTAGTTGTGATCTTATGCCATGCATGATGCAACTAAATTAATGATAAAGTGAAAGTTTCCCTTTGGCTTATTATATTCTTTGCAACTCTCCACAAGCAAACCCAGTCACCAAAAAGATACATAGAAAACACGCAATGTACTGCTTTCTTTTTGTTTTTTGTTTTTGTTTCTCTTTTCAGTCAGATTTTCACACTCAACAACAGACCATCGCCTATTTTTCAACGAATTTGGAGCAAAACGAAAAAAGCAAAGTGCAGAACGTTTTTAAAGTAGTATTGTATTTGTCCTGCCAACGAAACTCGTCTCATGGGATCTTGCATGAATTTATTAGCCTATGTAATATATGCACACACACACACACACACACACACACACACACATATATGTACGTATATGTTTTTCATATATATGATGGTGAATGCTAGATCTCTTGGCCCAAGAGTTTCTTGTTGAAACCAAAGTGCTTTGATTAATTTCAGTTACGAAGAAAATAAGAAAACTACATTTTAGATTCTAGAGTACTGAAAATCCATAGTGAATTCGCCTTGAATGTGAAGTTAAACATAACATATATATATATGCACCTGCTTAGATTGAGTAACATATATCCTTGTTCTCCTCAAGCCACACCGTTACCTGCAAATACAAAGAAAACAAACCATAGGTTGATGGAATATGAAAGAATATCAAACACTTCATTGGGTGGAGAATTTATATGAAGCTGTTTGAATGATGAATTAATACATGCAGGAAGGGGTAGCTTGTAGGAGAGATTTGACGAGTTACGTTGGGGGGAATGAAGCCTGGTCCGAGATCATTCAGATGATGAATGGTCTCGAACCAGACAGCATTCCCCTCAACTTCAGTTTAAGATGGAGAAAAGAGAGAGAAGACTGCGCGTGAGACATTGATTTGGAGCCATGCATTGTTTTGGAGGCCCCTATATATGGGAGGGTGAGTTGAGTATGATTACGTGGGTCAGATGACATAGACTTCCACTTTCTACAGCGTTTCCCATTTTGCTAGCGAAGTACCTTTACACAAAATGACTCAAGTATATATGAACTCAGATGTATAGTCTGCCTGTATTTTGTATAAAATACACAGTTGACGGCTTGCCTTTATTTCTAACAGATCATTTAGGCTTCTATTATGGCGTCAGAATTGAAAAATGCCTCGTAAAGATTGACTTATAGTTTGGTAGAGTAACATAAGAGAATTGGTGCAATTTTGGAGGTGAAAGCAAGAGCTTCTTTGAGTAGCAAGTAAAATTAAAGCTCTCTTTGCACAAATCTTGACACATTGCATTATTAATGCCCCCTCTATGATGAAAAAAAAATCTTATCAAGACTCATCAATGTGATAATTGCTTAGAGAGATTGATGTTATTACAGTATTAGTGCTTAAAGAAACGAAAGTATAGCCACAAGTCTAAAGGGTTCTTCTTTTTGCTTCCCACTCACAAAAAAAAGGGGGAGAGAGAGGTGTGAGAAGCTTCATCAATGAGAGGCATCACACCTTCATAGTCTGATTCCGAGCTTATATGAGAAGATATTGCAGGAGACAGCTTGGCCTGTTTCAGCTTTGTCATACACAACATTGATATAAAGTAGAAAGGAGAAAAAGCTCCCACCAAAAAAAATGCAATTGTGTAAACTGAATCTTGTAAGATTTCATAAGTATCTTCTACATATTGTGCATGTTGTCTTGTTTAATTCCTGAAATGGGTGAAGAATTCAATTACATAGTCAAGGGGTAAAGTAAAAATATTGTTCTTTTCTTATTGCTTAGGCATTGTGGACTATGATTAACACTGGGTTATGATTTTATTTTATTATTATTATTTTTTTATGACGAGGTAACCCTATCAGATTTTACAGTCTAATACAATTTAATCCACACTCTCTTTCGACCTAATAGGTCTCCCTACCATTTAACTCACTACAAGGGAAAAGAGATATAGTGGTGTTTTTTTAGCGATATTTCCCCACATACTGCTAAAAGAATTAGTTCTAGCGGTGTTTTAATAAAAAACTACAAAAAATGTCGTTAAAAGTAGTATATAATGGCAAATCCCTGGAATAACAAAAAAATATCGTTAAAATCTCAATTTTTATCGGCATTTTTCAAAATGCTGCTAAATACATTAAAAAACATCGTTGAAATAGGGTTTTTATCGGCGTTTCTAAAAATGTCGATAAAAGTCACTTAAAAACGCCAGTAACGTTCTTTATAGCCCTAACCCGCACACTCTTCCCTCTTCTTTCTCATTTTCTCCCACCATGCCACTGTCGCCGTTGTTTTCATCGGTTCTAAGCCTTTTTTTGACGAAATTCGGCCATTTTTTTCTTCATTTGGAGACTACATCTTCTTCCCTTCTTCACCTTGGCTCCCATTTAGCTCAAAAAATTGTAAGTTTTCTGAAAATTTTGGAATTATTTTTGTTATTTGTTATTTATTAAGTTTTGAATCCTTATTTTGAGCAAATGATTGAAATCCGGCCGATTGGAGGGTTAGTTTGTATATGGTATTGAAGTGGATGTATTTGATTGAAATCCATCAAATTATTAATATCCTAAAACTAATAACATTAGAAACTCTTACATTGAAAATAAAAAAAAAAAATATTAACATTTAAAAAAAAAAATTTAGTTTAAAAAATTGATGAAGTAATTAACTTTATATTGGAAAAGAGGAAAATATATATATCATTGGAAATGAGTTAAAAAATTCATGAGTAAATTCAATTTATTATTGGAAGGGAGTAAACAATTCATGAGTAAATTCAGTTCTTGAGTAAAAACATTTATAAACTCTTACACATTTATATTTTTTATATTATATTGATAATGAAAAAATATATAAACTTTTATGCATTTATATTAATTTATAAACATTTATATAAATTATCTTATTTAAATTGAAAATAAAAAAAATTCATGATTTAAAAAAATTTCACTTTAACTTATCTTATATAATTATATATTAACCTTTCTCTTTATTTATCTTGGGTTATTGACATAGGATATGGTACGCATATCACTTTTAATATGCAAGTATTAAGGTAGAGTAGATTGCTCAACCAATAAGAGGCAGACCTACAAGTTGGGAGATATCAACTCTAGTTGTAGGTTTTTATTATTTGTCTTTGCCCACAGAGTTTTTATTGGAACTCAAAAACTATAATTATATACCTTTTATTTTTTTAAATTTAATTTTTAAGTCTATTTTGGATAAATGTGGTTTTTTGTTCTTGATTAGTAATGGTATCACAAATATTGGCTTGAATGGTTTACTCTATGAAACAACAAATTTAATTAATGTTCATATGTTTTAAATTTAGAAAATAATGAAATTGTCAATGTTAATAACAAATGGATCCAATATGATCAATTGAATCTCATATATCTGTGGCATTATAGGCTTAAGTATATAAAATTGAAACGTATTTCAAAACTCTAGTCTATTAGGGTTTTCAATCATTTGACTTTCAATCTTATAATAAATATTAATTGTTCTTGATGAGTAAGATGACGTAGTCAACTTTTATTGGTCATAGTGAGAAGATGACTAAACTATTAGTGATTATATGTAATGATGTGTGTATCCCTATAATAGTGCAAAGTAGACATAGGAAACTTTACTTCATAAACTTTACTAATGATTTTAGTAGGTATAGATATGTGTTTCTCATTAGCCATAAATTGAAATGCTTTATTAAGTTCAAAGAATTCAAATATGAGGTAGGGAAGCAACTTAGAAAAATTATTAAGATCTTTCGTAGTAATCATAAAAAAGAGTACTTGAGTGTTAAATTCAATAAATACCTAAGGAAACATGGTAAAGTTTTACAACTCACACCTCTTGGTACACTATAGCAGAACGATATATCTGAATAAAGGAATTAGACCTTAATAAATATGATCAGATTTATGATGAGTTTTAGTAAACGACCTATCTCATTATGAGGGTATACCCTAGAGGCAACAACAAATACACTTAGTCGTGTCCCGTTCAAGTTTATAGAGTTAGCTTCCTATAAGTTATAGATTAAGCGAAAGCCCAATCTAGATTACATGAAGATTTGGGGCTATGAAACTTATGTCAAAAAATTAACTTTGAATATATACTTGTTCGATACCCAAAGAAAACTAAAGATTATGATTTCTACCACCAAATGAAAAGAAAGTCTTTGTTGCTAATACTAGTATATTTCTAGAAAGGAAATTCTTTTCTCGAAAGATTTATAGAAGGAAGGTATAGTTTGATGAGACTTCTAAATCACGTATATCTACAGTTATTAGACAGGACAATATGCTGCATGAGGTGGTTAATCATAGTCCACTACAACTGTATAGATCAAGTAGAATATGTCATGAGCCCAAAAGATTTAAATATCTAGTGATTCAACATGATGATGTTTAGTCATCTTTAACGACCAACTTAAAACCTATGTAGAAGTTATGGTAGACCCAGACTCTGAAAGATGGCTTGAGGCTATGAAGTTTCAGATAAACTTCATATATCAAAAGTAAGTATGGACTTTGGTGGATACATTTGAAGGGGTAAAACTTGTAGGGTGCAAATAAGTTTTCAAAAAGAAAACCAATAAATGTAATATACGTATAAAGCATGAATGATTACTAAAGGTTTTAATCAGAAATATGACATTGAGTATGATGAAATCTTTTTACCGATTGTAATGTTCTAAATTATGTTTGCAATTACTATATACTATGACTATGAGATTTGACAAATGGATGTCAAAATTATTTTTTTGAATAGTAACCTTGTAAAGAATGTGTATATGACACAACCTAATAGAGTGTGATAGTATTTATGGTATTGTGTGTCGATGACATCTTAATTATTGGAAATGGCATACCACACTTATAGATTGTTAAAACTTGGTTAGCCAAGTATTTCTCCATAAAAGACTTAAGAGAAACAACTTACATTCTTAACATCAAAATCTATTATGATAGATTGCATGAGCTATTTGGACTAAGTCAGAGCATGTATATAATTAAAGTGCTGAAGAGATTTAACATGGAATAGTCAAAGAAAAGGTTTTGCCTGTGACTTTTGGTATGTGTCTCTCTAAAGAGATGTATCCTAAGATACTTAAGGATAGCGAAAAGATGAGTCGTACTCTATATGCTTTAGTAATTGGGTTGATCATGTATGCCATGTTATGTACATGAATTAATTTCTCATTCACCTTAAGCAATTGCAATAGATTTTAATCTAATCTAGGTAAAAAATATTGGATTACTGTTAAGAATATCCTTAAGTACCTAAGAAGGACTAAAGATATGTTCTTGGTGTATGGAGGAGTTAATGAGCTCACTATTCAAGAATATAGTAGTGGTAGTACCCAAACAGATCTTGTTGATTACAAATCCCAATTAGGTTCTACGTTTTGTTTGAATAGTGGTATAATTAGTTGGAAGAACTCTAAATAGAACACAATTGCTGATTCTACTATCGAGTATGAGTACATTGCCTTAATTAAGGTAGCTAAAAAGGCAATTTAGACTAAAAATTTCATAACTGAGCTTAGAGTAGTATCTTATATTGCTGATCCAATAAGCCTCTATTGTGAAAATAATGAGGTTGCAACACAAGTTAAGGAACTATAGTCTTATCATAAATCTAAAAATATTTTAGATTACTCTATTTAGTATGAGAAATCATTTAGCATTGAGATGTATAGATTAAGAGAGTTGACACAAATGACAACCTGGCTAATCTACTAACAAAACCTCTGTCATAGAAGAAGTATGATAAACATGTTGCTGCATATGGCATTAGACATATGTCTAATTGTATATCAAGTGGAAAATTATTAAGGGAGACACCTTAAAGTCATTTATCTATCATTTTATTATCATGTATTTACTTGATACCATTATAATTTATAAGTATTTTTTATTATTAATAAATGAAGTATTTTAGTTATATAATTGTTTTAATACATTGATACATATAACATGTCTTAGTATTATAAAACCAAGATAATGAAATCAATTGACTGATCGTGTTTTTCATACATGCTATTTAGTAATTGTATTAGAATTGTCTATAATTCCAATATCACTATAAACTTTGAACATGAGTTGTAGTGTGGTGATTATCTTAATGTGCATGATCTCATCAAAAGATAGTAACGGTTTACATGCATTGAGATCTATTGCTTATAACTTGGTCTCACACATAGGTGTATGGTTTAGTGATCATGTTCACGAGACAAACCCAATGATGATGATCTTTTATAAATAGTGTTACTTGTGTCTATAAATCAATTCTCATAACTTAATAGATACATGTGGTTTTTCAATTTGAAATTTATCAGACTATCTTGTGCTAAGAATGATACTGTTTGACATCATTAAACATATCATTATAATTTGGATGTTATAAATGTGAGTGATTGATTGTATCATAATCAGTGCAAAGACTATGATAAATCAACATAGGATTCATCAATCTTGAGTATGAGATGAGTGTTTTAGTTGAGTTATCTAAAACCAATGAGACTATAGCTACAATTGGATTGATTAGTGTCATATATGATTCTTAATTTGGACACATATATATATACGATGTGTTTTTGAGATAAACATATATCTATATCTCAGCCTCGTGAGACATAAAGATAAAAATGTCATATTATGTGTTAATCATCAAAATTAATCAAACTAAGAGTTGTTCACTAGCACTCTATTAATCGGGTGGTCATGATGCTTGCTAGAGGCCGCTTATGATCTATTTTGGGTTTGAGCTGAATATAGATAGTATTGAGTTAATAGATGGCTTGTAGGTCACACATTAAAAAAGTATATATTGCTTTGAGACTAAAGATTATTTTCTTGGTTTTTATGTTGACGGATTGTCTTACGTTAACATACTATGTGTATGTTAAGCATATGATCATGTGTCTTAAGGATCCTATTTGGAGAAATTTAAATTTAATTTAAATTTGAAATTCTGTTAATGTTTTGTTGTGCATGCCTCATACACAACCATGCGTGCAATTGGTTAAAGAGTTTGACACGATAAAAACATTATGTGGATTATGAACAAATGATAATTTATGCGTTATCCAAACATTAATGCATGGTCATATGTTATGTTCACACAAGATGTGCATAAAGGCTACATGGTGATGCAAGTCTTACGTATGTGGTCGTGTGTCTGTCTTTATATAAATAGATTGTTACAAATTTTAGGGTGATTTTTTTATTCTTCCCAAAACACGTTTGGAAATCTATTTGCCCTTCATCCTAAACACATTTACAAAATTATGTTTGTACTTAACACTATCATACACTGTCTAAACACTTTTGCAATCTACTAGGCACTAGCATCCTAAATGATTGCATGACCTCTCGCTGCTCTTGTAAACCTTCAAATGTTATCACACTTTTGACAGGGAGTGATTCATTGCCATAAAAAAATGAGTTATGTTCACAGGTAAAAGATTTCTTAACACCCTATAGTTATGATTTTTGCACAAATTGAAAAAACTTGTTCCTATTAGGATGTCAAACTCAGTTTGAGTTTTTTTTTCTATTTTTGTTGTTTGGGCACCCTTCTGAAAATCAAACATCTCTTATGCATCAAACTCAAATAACTTAACCACTTAGGCTCATAATGTATTTCAAATAGATGGGGCTTAGACTATTTGAGCAGACATGGTCATCACAAAAAGCGGTGAACTCTTTACACTAAAGTTAGTATGTGCAAGTCACCATTTTGGTCCATAAGGTCAACTTCTAATTTCCTAGCTAACTGATTAGGATGCCAACACTTGGACATTGAGTAAATAGTGTTGTTGGAACGCAAGAGAGATATCGTACTCATTTACCCACTATTTGTCATAATGAATGCTTGTAAGTCTGTAGCATATAATAGATGAGACTCAAGATTTTTTGCTTTTTTTAGTTGAAATAATTGCTAACTGTTTTGAGAGTTATGATTCTTTTGACATGACTAGAGGAATCGAGGTCACTGAGTTCATTATTAAGATGATGTATATCTTAAGCTTTTATGTTGAGGATGACAAACTAATAATTATCATTGTGATTCATCAATTTATAATATTGGTTGTGCATTCTTATTTTGTTCATGAGTTTTGCCCTATTTAAGGTGTATGCCTTTTGTAGGTTACGTTCACATGTATACAGGAAAATGACTGTTTAAGGTCTATCTTGGGATTCTTCCATAAAAGATTTTAAAAGAGATACTTTACCTAAAGTTGATAAATTAGAATAGTCAATTTGCCTTCTAGTTGGCGTTTGGGGGAATAGCATGCCAAAAACTGACAACACAATGGCATGTTTGGTAAAAGGCACTTCTTCTAATGCTAAATTGTTGATAAGATTTATCATCATCAAGTGATATACATAATTCAAAGCTTTGCACAAGATATGTTATGGTAATGACATGGAGGATCTGGTAATTGACTTTGATACCTATTACGATGTAACAAAATAAATGCACAAAAAATGTTGGACATAATATGGTTTTTAATATGGTTCAACCTATTACTTAAGAGCCTTCGTCTACGATTAAAGGATTGCTACCAATGGGCGTTCTTGCACAAGATGTTGCTTGTCACTAATAGGCTAAACTCTATGTTATAGGAGATATTCCGATCATGAGTTTTGACCTCTTTAAGATGTATGTCTTTTGTAGGTTACAATCACATATATACAGGAAAATGAACATTTGAGGTTTACCTTGGGATTACTCCACAGAGGATTTCGAAAGAGATGCTCTACCTAAAGTCCATAGGTTAACAGAATTTATTTCCTTCTAATAGGCATTTAAGGGAGTGACATGCCAAAAATTGATGACATGTTGATGTGTTTGATGGAAGGCAATCTTTCTAATGCTAAATTGTTGATGAGATTCTTCATCATCAACCGATGTATATAATTTAAAACCTTGAACAAGGTAGGAGATGATGGCAATATTAAGGATTTTGTAATGGACTCTGATATCTATTACAATGTTACAAAATAAATATGAAAAGAAAGTTAAACTTAAAGTGTTTTTTTAACATAGTTCAATCTACTGCTCTAGAGCCTATCCATGATTACATTATCAATTACTCACCCTTGTCTCTCTATAAAATCATGATTAGAGTTAATAAGTTATTGTTTTTTATCATAGATAGATGACGTGAAAAGAATGTCAACTGTAAATCATATTTTTTGATCGAATGATATCTATTTACTATCGAGATACGAGTTGTCATTTCTCGAGGAGAGTCTTTGCAAGTAAACTACCACTTAACACAAATCCAAAGAATCAAAATATTAGGCATGCATTGACAACACAAGAGCTCAAAGAAGAGCTAATCTAAAGCTAGAGTCCTTTTGACTAACAATTTTGTTTCTACAATTGGGAAATGTTCTGCTCAAAAGTTATCTTTTTGCTGTTTAACCACTAACATAGCTGAACAATGAGTTCTTTATGCTCCACCAGCATCTTTTTCTTTTGCTTTAGGAGATTGCTTTTACGAAGCTAACCATAACCATTAAAAACAGATACTTATCATATTCAATCAAAGCACAATTTCCACCATAATAAGACCACGATTAGTGGGCTCCTGTGTCTCTAACTTTATACCTCTTCTGTGGATAATGTAACCAAATACAAACATTACTTGTTACACAACATACAAACTGACCAATCAGTACAGAATCTTCACTGGTTTCAAACATTTTGAAACCAATATCACAATTACAGGTTTGGATAACGTCACTGCACCAGATGAGTCACAAACATATTATTATGGTCCTAGGGAACACCCTTTGGCTGTGTCTATCCAGACAACCAGTTCTCAATTCCAAATATCATTTTCAAAACTCAGCCTAAAAATAATATGTGGGTAAGGTTATAAGAAAACAAGAAAACAAAACATCTGCAATGTTTTTCCATGCATTCAGAATCTAGAAGGAAACTGAGATAGGTTTCCTGTAGCTGTGAGATTATTCAAATATATGTCAGAAGTACAAAGAGAAGTAAGTAGCATGCTTATTGTAAAATGGACTCTTTATATATAATTGATATAAGTTACAGGAAATTTACACTTCATAATTACACAAACTTTGCAACAAGTACTTGCAACTCATACACAGTAAAATGCACACTCTTCAGAGCAGTCACAAGAAAACGCGAATATAAAGACTTTCTCGCTCTTTTAATAAATTAGAAAATTCACCACAAATTTAAGACTGGACATCAACAATGTCTGCATTACCATGCCCATTTACCGAGGGCAGAATTACCCCTTCAGCATGACTGGGTTCATTATGTTCAGAATTGGAATAACCATTCTGGATGTCGCTTAAAACCTTTTCATCTGTTAAACCAAGGGTTTTGGTGTCTTCCAAGTATTTACCAACACTGTGACAATTTATTGGACAGCAAGCTCCTTTCACTTTGTCTACTTGATTTGAACTGATTGCATCACTACAGCTCTTTCTTCGTCCTAGCTTTGGTGACTTTGCACGAGTTGGTGGCATCTGCAATACATTCAGAGGAACAAAATACAATGTAAGCTGATATATAGGAGAAAGTAAATTTGTAATAGACGAACCCTATACTTATCCTTTTATACTTCTATTCGTCATTAAATTAGTCAATTTTCTCAGTAGCTTTGAGGAGAAAGTGGTTTGAATAGCATATCAGAATCCTAAACTTTTATATGACAAAAAGAGCCAAACAATACCATGCAATACCTTTCTCAGTTCAGCTTTTGGTGGTGGTCCCTCATGGTAGAAGCTTGGCATTGGGTTTGCCTTAAATGTTAAACTCTTTCTGAATTGCCTGATAGCCGCCTGTATCTCTTCCTTCAAATATTAAGATTTGGAAGAAGTCAAAGTAACAAGATGGGTCAGAATCATCCAACTCAAAACAGCCAACATAACTGATAGTGAGAACACAAATTAAAGAATTGCAAGATAAGTAGTTTCCATAAAAAACCTGAGAAAGAGATATCTCTAACTATCCTAATTTACACAAGAGCCATACCTTGGTCCTTGCTTCACTCTGGCCTTTCTCAGCTTCCATTGCTTGGTGTTTCTCCTCTAGTTTTGAATAAAACTAAAAAAATACAACATAATAGATACATTACATATGAAAAAAAAACAATTTATAAAATTCATGTTGAATATATTTATAAGGGCAGTACCTCCTTCCGTTTCTCTGCACGTTCTGTACATCTAAACACAGGAGCTGCTGCAACTGTCATCCTGGACTTAATAGTCAGTACAGATGCTGCAGTGCTATGCATAGTCAAGAGGTAACCACAATTTTAAAAAGTAAGAGAGTGGAGAGGGAATAGAAAGAACAAAAAGGTATAAAAGACTAAGATATCAAACAAAAATTCCTGGGGGCATAAGGATACGAGGAAGCTACAGAGCAAGAATCTTCGTCATCAGGATGTTTCTTGTTCTTAGGTTGCAATGGTGTCCTTGTCACAAGAGGTGGCTGCAACCAAACAAATGAAGCTAACAGGTAAGCTATGAACAATTACATCATCCTGAATTTGTCAACTCCATGATTTCAAATAAGAGTTTGTAAAACTTATAACCAAATGAAAAGTTTTACAATTAGACAGCAAAAGCAAGTTGTTGCTGGACTGCCATGAGATTTTCTTCAATCTGTTAGTAAAGTTGTACTTTACCACAATTAGTTATTTGAATGAACAGGATTAAGTTTGGGAAACCAATTCAATAAAAAAAATAAGGTTTTACATTGGCAGAAGAGATTATTTATTAAAGGAAATCACCTGATTCTTATTTTTTGTGTTTGGACAGCGCACACCCTTTGCATTAGATGGCTTATTTGCAGCAGTGGCAGGAAAAGGTTGACGAGCTCCATTTGAAGCACGCCTTTCAGTTGCCAGGGAAAATGGCCGTGGAATAGTGTGTTTTGTCCAAATATTTCCAGAAGTGGCATTGGATGCACGCTTTACAGCTACTCGTGACTTATTATTATCCTTTGTTTTCAGATTTTCTGGTTTGACCTTCTCCTTTGGCAAGCCAGCCTTCAGATTTGAGTTTGCTATGTTTTGCTCTTTATTTGTTCCCATATGATTGACTCCAGAAATTTCAATTGTGGTTTCAGTAGTACACAATTTCACTTCATATTCTTTTATTTCAGTGTTCTCTTCCTCACCCTGTTGTCCAGGATCCCCATTAACATATGATCCCGCACCAACATTAAGATTGGCAATTGTTTCGTGATCAGAATCATGGGAAACACCATTTGAATAAACTATGACACAATCAGCTTCTTTATCCATACAAACATCAGTAATTTCCATCCCTGTTGCACTGCAACAAGGAAATCTAGATGTCTAAGTTATATCAAATTTGGAAAATTATCAGCAGTCACAAATGATCTCTGTACCAAATTTATGGTAATCATCTCTTAAATCATGGTAATATTAGATGATCCAATATCATGCTGATGCAAGAGAACCTCTATTTTCAAGGCAATGAGGAAAAAGAATACTTAAGCATACTCTTATAAGTATCAATCATAATATCACAAATCCTTAAGCTCAACAGTAATTGACAAAATCCTTCTGAATTCACTATGTTATCTATTGTCAAAACAAAAATCAGTAAAAGGACAAAATATCTATAGAAGCCACTTTATAGTTTATAAGAGTAAACAATAGAGACAAAATAGGGTGGTACAGCAAAAGGAAGCCAAAGAAAAGACACAACAGCTCATTACAATTTTAGTTGATGCAAGACTAGAGAAAGCCTTCATGACAAAGTCTATTATCCTAAGGGTTTACTAAGCCGTTCCGAGCTGGAGGACCTAATACTTTAGCTAGAGACAGCACCATACTTTAGTTGAACAACAAAATGAACAAGAAAGAGGATTTTACTGCCTTAATTTTAGAACCACCACTATACATGCATATGGAGTGTGGATGTTGTTGGATGTAAATGCTAATGGCTAAGATGGTATTATTCTGATATTACTATGACCTTATAAACCAGGGAAGAACAATAAATTTTCTTGACTAATATTGTGGAGAGCCATGTGTTTCCTAAGAGAAAGATTAAGCCTCTAGGGTGCTCACGGAATTGGTTTTAATTATAAAAATGAAAAATATGATAAAAACATATGGAAATTGACTTCCCATTCAAAATAAGAGTAATTAAACTATCATATTTTACCAGGCAAAAACAATATTTTCTAGTATGTATTATCAATCACAAGTATCAAATAAATTTTCAGCTTACAAAAATTCATATAATGATTTTACTGAATGCAGAGGTAGTTTAGCTGTCCTAATAAAAGATATTGAAGTTTGACCAAGCAAAAAGGCAATGTGGCAAAGAGAAAATATTAAGAAAAATGAACCGCAAAGGCTTTGAAACGGTTTGATCCTAGAAGCACCGGCAAACAGAATCACTTTCCTTCATAAAACCGGATGGTCAAGACAGACACAAGAAGAATAGTTAGAGAAATGAGTCTGCTCAAACTAATAATCATGAAAAAATTCCTACCAAACAACCAGATTATACTCTAAAAAGAAATAAAATTAACCATGTGGGGACCTAGTCAAACAAGAAGAAATGGAGTTTAGTTTCAATAAAGAAAAAAGCAAGAAACAACCAAAATTAAGAAATGACATTAAAATTGAAACAAAACATTCCTATGTGTATATTTGAAAATAAAAAAGACAACACCAACTACAGAATTGATTTAAAATTCAAACCACCCAATCTTTAATTGGCCACATTTAACAATAAAATTTGCACAATAAGAAATTGACACATCCTGAGCTTGAACTCATAAACAAACATGTATTATGTTATGAGCTCACTTATTTATCTGTACACACAAAATACAGAAAAATCCAACTTAAAAAAAAAAAGCATCAAATCTACGACGCACAAAAAAAAAAAAATTTGAATTCCATTCCGACCCAGAATATTTTTACTTACAACTACTGCAGAAAACAACTTAAAATATGAAATTTCTGACTCCCGCGAATATTTTATCGAGCTCAGCAGAATCAAATTCTCAAAATTTTCACATCAAGAGAAAAAAAAAAAAAAAAAAGCTTTCAATAACAAACAACATTAACAGATCGGTAGACAGAGGAATGCAGGAATCATTATAGCTACATTGCATTCATGGAGATGATAAACGGATCAAGATTTAGAGAAGCGAGATAGAGACTGGAAAACGAGGTAAATCACTCACGGTTTTGATCGGATCTGTGAAGAGAGCGCAAGTGTGGATTATGGAAATGGAAACTCCGTGGGAGTCGGTTCTTTCTGTTACACACCGTAGTTTAGCTTTTATACCTTGTTTCTCGCCGGCCTTAACGGCGTTACTTAACGGAGTTATTTTAGGTTTGAAAATTAAATATCTTACTATTATTCTTTTTTATTTTTTCTTGGCTTCCTTTTTCCTAGCTAGGAAAAGGTCCTTTACTTCTTATATTATTTCTTGGGATATATGAGTAATTCTAAAATTAATTTGAATACTAATAATTATGTGTCACAATATAGGATCAGATTCGAACTGAACCGAATATAAACATATATATTCATATTTGAATTCATTCGTTAAAATTTAAATTCGTGTTTGTCAAATATTTTTATAATAAAGTTTGGGTTTATGTTTAGATTTGAGAGTTGGGTTCGCATTCAATTTGTATTCGTATTTATATTCACATTTAGTTTGCATAACTCGTATATATATTTTATTAAAAATTATAATTAAAAATTTTTTAAATTAAGTTCAGATTCGTGTTCATATTTGAATTCGTATTTACAAATCTTCAAAATCATAGTTTGAATTCTTGTTTGTATTCAAATTTGAATAATTCATTTCAAACTTGTTTAAATCGATTTTAAAAATGAATCTAAATATATTCAATTCAAATCTAATCCTGTAATAATATAATGGAGTATTATTTTATTATTAATTTAAAATTAGTATTCATTATAAATATACATAATTTTATTATAAATTTATATTAAAAACAATATGTCATTATATAATTAAAAAATATTTCATCTTTAATTTAAAATTATTTAATTATTAGATAAAACATTATAATTAGTTCCAGTAATGGACTTAAATGAAGGGGTCAGTTGACTCCTTTGATATATATATATATATATAATGTCAATATAACCCTTAAAACTTTATTAATTTTGCCCTTAAATTTTATTCTTATGTTGGTGAAAGAAGTAGACTGATAAGTCATGTCTTAATCTTAGAGTGTCCCTGTTAACCCATAAATTTATGGGCATGATTTTGAAGATTAGTTGAGATGGTGAGTTTCAAGAATTGGAGAAAGAGAGATGTTGATATCTTAAGTAAAAAGCAAATAAAGAGAGAATGTCCACTCAAATTATTGATTATTGCTTTGGCCCATCTTGATTATTCCTTCTTAACCCTTTTGATAAAGCCCTAACACCCTTTAATTAATTTAATAATAAAATAAAGGCTAAATCACTATTTCCCACCCAAGGTCTGGTGGACTATCAAAAATCCCACTCGAAAAACCAAATCGTTATTTATTGTCCCCTTTTACAAGTGAAATTTGTTTGGTTTTTTTTGAAATAACTGTTTTACCCTTATATTAAAATTACTATTAATATCTAATATAAATATCAAATTATCAATACATTTTTACTAATTTAAAAAAATTATCTTTTTAGATTCCTAAAAATATCAAAACTCTAACATATTTTAAAATAGAGTTTTGTTTAATTTTTGAAAGTGTAACTATTATTTTTGAAGTTATTGAGAAGTACTTAAATTTTTTAAAAATTTTAAAGAAACTTTTAAACTTTTTTCAAATTTCTAAGAACCCTTAAAAAAAATTTTCACAACCTTAATTTTTTTTCAAAAATTGTAATTCACCCCTAAACATATGTCATCTTGAAAAAAAAAAATAAAAGAATCTATACAAAATGACCATTTTGCCCTTTCACTTAACAAAAGTTACTAATGAAAGTGAATTACATATGGGAAATTATCTTTGTAAAACTTCAAGTATAGAAAATTGTCATTTCAACAAACCAGGGGGGGGGGAAATAGTCTTTTGGCTACTCCAAACTTATCTTTGCATCATGCATCTTCACATAAAACAAAGTTGGTGAGTTGCATTCTTAATTTAGGGAATCAAAAGTTGTCCATGTATAACTACTTCTACTTCTAACTATTACTGGGTTTTACATCTAATCCATAATCAATCACTAATCATGTTTAATGTTTTTTTTTTTTTAACTTATACTAATCGATCAACTCACACTAATCAATTAGGATAAACTGAAGGTTCGTGACTATCTAAATCTACAATCATGGACTGAGTAAATCAATGACTACTTTTTTATTATACGTGAGGCTTATTGTCTTTGCATTGGGCTTAAACTCTTCCACTGAAAGAGCTCATGGTACTTGGTGGAACCTATCTTTTTGTCTGGCAGACCCTTAACTCGCTATTTAGATTTATTCACTTTATTCCCAGATTGGCACTTTTCATTATTCAAACTTTGACTTTCTGTCATGACTCCTTTGACCCTTCACCAATTAGATCATCATGTGTTAGTGTTGTATGAACGATTCATATAAAAAACATATTTTTGAATTTGAATATTTTTCATGTTGATTCTCTGATGAGATTATCTAAGAACTATTTAAACATTAAAACTGAAAAACTTTATTGATGTAAATGTTTCTAATATGGTTTATAAAAGTATATTATAACCCAATAAATCATGCCTAGCTATCTAGTTTATAGCTTAGAATGTTAAACATGAATAAAATGTTAATATTATTTTGTGGTAAAAAGGAGTTCATATTATGTGACACGATATTAGAAATCAAACTTAGAATAAAGAAAGATAAACATTAATTTAATGTCTACTTCTAAAACAAGTTAAGTGGATTATAGATGTATACTTTTTCAAGATTGGATGAGGCAACACTTAGGAGTTATGCATATTTAATTTCATAAATCTAGTGTGTCATAGACAAAGACAATTGGGTTCATTATAAATTAATTAAATTATGTATTAATGCTTAATGATAATTAATGGGTACATCAAGGGCAATTTGTAAAGAAATTTAAAAAAAAAAAAAGAAGGGCAAGTTAAGGCCCATGGGCCATAGGCATATAGTTGTGAATTGTGAGTACGGTTAGATTTGAATCGATTTTATTTGAATTCAAGTTTGAACTCATAATTTTAATATTATAAAGTTCGAATTTGAGTTCAAGCTCAAACTTTAAAAGGATCAATTCGTCAAACTTGCGAGATTAAAAAATTCATTCTAAATCAACTAAAACAACATTATTTTATCAATATATGTATCAAAACAACGTCATTTTTATGATCTATTTCAAAAAGCTTGCTAAAGAGTAAGTTAAGAAGTTCACCAAGAAACTTGTGAAAAAACTCAACTCAGCTCATTAACCTCGAGTTCGAACACATATCTATCAAGCTCATCGAATTTAGGCTTAAGTTTGACTCCTTACTAATTGAATTGAGTTCAAGCTTGACTCGATTTGAATCTAAACCTAATTACAAGATTTATTTTTTAAGTCTTGATATAAATCGAGTTTGTATAAAAGTTTGTTTAAACCTAGCTCGAATCTAGATTTACTACTTTGAGAATAAATTAAATTAGCTTGATTGATAAACGATAACGTTGATACATAATAATTGTTAGAGATGAAGAGAAAGAATCACCAAGAAACAAGTTTCAGAGTCATGTAAAAGTTGATTTATTGGTATATACTTGGGTATCTGTTCATATCGTAATATATCATGGATACCGCTACGGTTAACCTTTGAGGTCATCATATGTTATTGTTACATGAACAATTCATATAAAAACATGTTTTTGAATTTGAATATTTTTCATGTTGATTCTCGTGAAATTATTTAAGAACTACTTAAACGTTAAAACTAAAAAACTTTATTGATGTAAATGTTTCAACATTGTTTATAAAAGTAGATTATATATATATATATATATATATATATTCAACATGTCAATGGTAGGCTTAGATGAGGCAACATTTAGGAGTTATGCATATTTAATTTCATAAATCCAGAGTGTCATAGCCAAAGACAATTGGGTGTTCATTATAAATTAATTAAATTATGAATCACTGCTTAATGTTAATTAATGGGGTAGATTGGGAGCAATTTGTACAGAAATTTGATTTAAAAAAAAAAAAAGGATGGGCAAGGTGAGGCCCATGGGCCGTAGGTGAACAATTGTGAGTATAGTTGGATTTGAATCAATTTTATTTGAGTTTGAGCTTAAACTCATAATTTTAATATTATCAAGTTCGATTTTGAGTTCGAACTCAAACTTTGGAGGGATTGGTTCATCAAACTTGCGAGTTTAGAAAATTTAATTTGAATTAATTAAAAAAAATCGTTTTATCAATATACGTATCAAAACGACATCGTTTTAATGATTTATTTCAAAACGCTCACTAAAAATTTAGTTAAATGACTCATTAAAAGACTTGTGAAAAAACTTAACTCAACTTGTTAAGTCTCGAGTTAAGGCATGTATCTACCAAACTCATCGAACTTAGACTTCAGCGTGACTCCTTACTAATTGAATTGAGTTCAAACTTGACTCGATTTGAATCTAATCTTAATTTTGAAATTTATTTTCAAGTCTTAATATAAATCAAGTCTATATAAAAGTTTGTTTAAACTTAAACTTGAATATAGATTAACTACTTTAAGAATAAATTCAATTAGCTTAATTGGTGAACAATAATATTGATATAAAAGAATTGTTCGAGATGAAGAGAAAGAATCACCAAGAAACAAGTTTCGAAGCCAAATAAATGATAATATACTGTTATATGATTGGGTATCCAATCATATTATGATATATCATTATTATTATCCAATTTGAAACTCATTGTTTGATAATAATATGAGGTTCATATCCTAGATTTATACAAGCCAATGAACGTGATTGACCATCATTATCATCATCAATATACATACATACATACATACCTTAATTTAGATTAGACCTACTTAGGATTGCACAAAAATTAACCAAACTGACCAAACCAAATTGATCTAATTCAATCTAAACAAAAAATTATAATTTGAGTTGTTTCATTAATAATTACGGTTTTAAAATCTTTACAAACCGAATATTTGGAATTAAAAAATAAAATATAATAAAACTGAACCGAACTAATAAATATAATAAAATTATACATTTTTTAAAATATATAATTTACTACTAATTTCCTTAATACAAATTCTTTAAGAATATAATACAAGTTTTTTTGTTTTAATTTTTTAATTTTATTTATTTTTACGTTTGTCAAACCGATAAAATTGGTTATCTAAACTAAATCTAAATAACTTTAATTTGAATATTTTTTTAATATTGTTTGGTTTAATTCAAGGTTAAAGTATTTATAAATCAATTTTATTAATTTGATTATAAATACTTACGCTCAATTGATTAAACCAAACAAAAAATACCCTCAGACCCATCAAATTAATTAAAATAATGTGTGATTATTGTTATTAATGAAAACAATATGTTTGGTGTCCAGAGCAACCTCACAAGTGTAGAGGAATATTTCTACATCTGATGCCAATCACTGCTGGAATGTACAAAATATTATATTAATGTATTAGAATAGGTGGTTGGTTTATTGTCATGATTCACCATTAAATAATGCCCATGTTCTGTTCGGGTGGGTAGTCGGGTACCCTACCCTAACCCAAAAAAACCAATTCGGGTAATGCCCATGTTCCGTTATTATTGCTTCGACTATAAAAGCTAAGTTTGTGGCATACTTTGAGGTCATTGTTCATGGATTATGCTAGTGGAATTTTATTTCAGGGTTTGGGATAGTTGATAGTATCGTTAGGCCACGGAAAATTTATTATGATAATGTCACAATAGTTGTCTTCTTAAAAAACGATAAATATTCTAAGGGTGCTAAACATATGAAATTGAAATACTTCATCATTAAAGAAAAAATTCAGAAACGAACAGTATCAATTGAATACATTAGTACCAACTTTATGATTGTAGATCTGTTAACTAAAGGATTAGGACCTAAGACGTTTAATAAACATATATCAAAAGGATGAGCATTATTAGTAATAATTTATGATTATTTATGTTTTTATGCATTTGACACTTTGTGCTCTTGTATGTGTTGCTTTTGATATATGTTTATACATACATACGTTGTATTCTACTATTATGTTGTTAAGTATATACATTATAGAATTGATGTTTTTACAAGGATGTTATCAGGATAAGTCTTTAACAAAAACATTATTGTTGGACCATTATGATATTTTTAATTACAGATAATATTATGTATATGATTTATACAGTGATACAGAAAATGAATAATGTCGAGTTAATGATATATAACTACTATGATCCTTAAGAGTTTTTGCTTAATACTGATTAATGTTGACTAATTTAAGAAATATTTTGGCTTTGTTTTGCAAATTATGTTTCATATTAATCCATAAATTGTTTAATAATACTGTAGACCAAGCGAAAGAACGTAAAATATTTTTATTGTATGGTCTATGCGTAATTAACATAAAATAAAATTTAATAATAAATTATGGGCTAAAGCGTTATTAGTCAAGTTAGAAGGCATTGATAAAATGTAATTGATATTTTTCTAATAACTTTATAAGACTGATGTTTTAGTAGAAAAAAGGAAAAATTAAGTCTTTGGTTTTCAACAGTTAAATCATCAATCAAGTCAATATTTTTTATATTAAAACATCAATGAAGTCAAATACTTTTAAAATCAATTAATTTTTGTAAGAACTGAGAGTTCTAACTTGTTAGGATAAAGTTAGAACAAAATTAGAATTGTTGGTATTTTGATTATTTGTCCTAATCAATGTGACATAATTTACAAAATTGCTATAAGAGGATACGCTAACATGATGATTTGACTGAGATGGAGACATTTTAATGGAGCAGATCTTGTGAAGCGTAGCATCTTAAATGTTTTCTATTGTAGTGTTGCCATTTTCATTTGCAAGTATAGTTGAGATATAATATACAGAGATGTATTCTCCATGTTAGATTTTGTAATTTTCATTTTACTGCAAAGGAATAAAAATTCTTGTTTCTGGTTTCCACTGTGTCTCTCTCCTTTTCGGATAAAAAATTGTCTCTTAATGTGCAAGTTCAGAACCTAAACCCATATGGGTTTCTTCTTCTTGTTGTTGTAAAGAATATGAATGGGGGTGATTGTTGTGATCTTCAGTCTTCAGAAAGTATTTATGTAACTAGTGCAGGAGAAACACAACATTTCATGACTGAAGCACACAATCTTCGTAGCCGGAAGGCTTAGTGCAGATAATTAGTTTAAGAGTTCGATCATTAGAGCCATTTCTCCCAAATGAAGTTAAAATTTAAGTGCCATTGCGTGATTACCATTCAAAGTCGAGGAACTTGGTATTTCCAACATTTTATCAGTATTTGATATCTTTGGAAACCACAGGTCAAAGAAGGAGCTTGTAATTTTTATCAAGTTTCACGTATTAATGACATGCACCCGTGAATCCTGAGGCACAAGTCTTAAAGAGAAAAGAACCTTACCCTCACACAAAGTTAAGGGTTTTTATTGTGCCTATCTTCATGGATGGCCAATAAGATTCTGCGTTAAAATGATGAACTGATATTTCTACTTTTTCAAAGATACAAATGGTGGTGGTAATGAATCGGGTGCATAGGCTGCTTAAGAAATAGCTGCAACCTCATCATTCTTTTAAACTGCCTTGTACTGAATGCTCTTAACAAACTCTTGGCGCCAAAGATAAGTATATCAGCGATACCGCTTTATCCCTCATTCGATCAGTACCTCTATATTAGACCAGCCCCCATTCACAACAGATTCACTTGCACAAATCTAAAGCCTCTCGGACTTTCCAAGAAGCTAGTGCCATTGTTGCATAGAGTTCTGAAGTACTGTAGAGATGACACCAGAACTATTACTAATAGGGTTACCGTGTCATTATGAATCAACCAGGAGGAGTAACTTGATAACTTCTTTACCGATCTTGGCACTGCTACTGCATGTCTTTATCTGCACATTCTGCGCTGCCCAACTTACCCAAGTAAGTACTTGAAACTTTATTGGATCAAGTATGGATGCTTAGATGAGAGAAATTTGTAGAAGAGAATAAGAACAAAAGTTTATTGATTCACATGCTCATTTCTTGTGGAATAATGAAGTTTGCTTTTATGTGTATTGATTCTTTACAATCTTGTGTAATGGGCTTAAGTTTTTTTGGTTCTTGGCTTGGTATGTTTGGTTGCCCAGAAAACTGTAGGGAAAATAAAATAAGCTCTAAAGGTTTATAAGATTCTTTATCCTTGGATTTAGAAGCCTTGAAGTATCTCCCTCTACATTTTCAGGCTTCTCTTCTAAAGTTCTTGGTTCAGTTGTGATTTTTCCACTTCTCTTAAAAGATTCATAGGAATGAGAATGATGGGGTTTCAAGACATTTTTAAGTTTTTCAGGTTTTACACTTCTGCATGACATCTTCTGCATTGGGGTCTTTTTTACATATTATTTTACAACTAATCTTGCTTAGCGGTTTATTTGAATTTCTTGAAACATTGTATGGGAGTAGGGATTTTTCTGGAGACTTAATGTAACTCACGTGCTTTACTCAGATAATTTTCTGAAATGAAAAATCACCCTGAAATTTTCCTGTGGTTTGCAGATGAACAACCAGTGGTTCAAGGATGATGACCTTCTGAAAGGAGATAATAAGGGAGGTAACGGGCCAAACGCTCTTTCTGTTAAACAAATTTCCCCTCATTTTCAAATCATCAGATACATGTTTTGGTATATGCATCAGGGATTATTAAGATATGTCTGATAGTCTCCACGGTGCAGGACAATCAAGGTCAATTCATTCAGAGACCTAAGGTCTAACTGCTTTCATTAGCCAAATTTACTTGTCACGAATTCCAGTTACTCATTTCCTACTAACAAGTTCATCTCTTTCCTTGTCTCTCAGATTGAAAAGCCAATAGTTGAGAAAGCCCAGAGGCTCACTGCTCCAGCTTACAGCCTGCCGCACCAACAAAGCCCTGATGACATTGACTGTAGAGATATTCTTTCCAGAATTCCTTTAAGTTTCGAGCTAGGAAATAATCGAAGTACCAGTACACCGCTTCTGCTTAGCTTTGCTCCTAATGTCACCAAGATGCCATAGAAATGGAGAGGAGATATAGTTTGTGCGAGCGACATGCGCATCTCTGTGGCTCATTTTTCCTTTGTTGTCTTTTTCATTTCTAGGAAATGTGTTCAGTTAAAAAATACAGTGCTGTTGTTCATGTTGGGCTTGTACAATACTGCTTAGGCATGCATACAGATATACTTCAAATCTAAATGTTGATGTTGGCTCGATTCGTATATAACAAGTCACTAAACATTGTATTGTTCGGCTTACATTGGTCTCGCGATTTTGCCCTTAAAGACGAGGGAGAGGGAGAGGGAGACAATTGTCAACTTCCATACTCATGAATCATTGATCCGAAGCATGCAGGAAAAACAACATTTCAGTAACAATGAACTATTACAAGAGGATGTGGCAGATTTCTGGTTAAGAATTAGATTTCATATCTGTTCATAAACAGTAATCGCTGCAAAGGATCAAGCTTAGCCTAATTAAGAAAACTATTTCATGATGGTTGTTACACTAGCACTACTAGCAGTTACAAGTTGTTACTTGCAAGGCCGTTCCCGCTTGAAATAACGGCCTTCAAGGTTACTCCAATGGGAACCGCCATCTGTTCGTTCAATGTTGGCCCAACCACCTCTATATAAAGGCGCCTCCAATCATAAGCAACTCATCAAGAGAGAGAAACAGAGGAAAGGAAAGATTTCTTAACAATGGAGGCAAGCACCAACATTGTTCCAGAGAACGTTGAGCTGATGAAAGAGGAAGTCAAGAATAAGAACAACAACATTAAGAAGAAAGAAGCAGCTTCTGTTGATCCTGATAATGGCGAAGTAATTAATGCTGTCGCCGCTGGTGTTACTATTAACAACTCTCCAGCCCAGATGAAGAAGAAGAAGAAGAAAAACAGGAAGAAGAAGAGCAACACTCGCATTCAAGTCTCCAACACCAAGAAACCCTTCATTTTCTACCTAAATCTTGCCAAGGTTTCTAAATATTTTCTTGTTTTATTTTTTCCTAGAATCAAGAATGCGTGGTTTTTTTAATTTATTTCATGTTTAAAAGGTTCTTAGAATGTAGAATTGAAAGGTTAACTTTGACGACTCTTGGTTTTTTATCTGCATCGGCTCTTTCATGGATCTTTCTGATTCATTGTTTCTGTGAATCTTGCTTAATCTTATCAATCTATCATGCAGAGTCAGATAAAGCAGTACAATAATGTTGAACTCTCGGCCTTAGGCATGGGTACATACTATTCCTTAATCCTTTTCCTGGAAAGTTTAGTTGGATGGCTTTTTTTTTCTATTGCTCTGCATTAATGCAATTACTGGTGTGATTTAATGCAGCCATTCCTACTGTTATCACAATCGCTGAGATTCTGAAACGAGATGGAATGGCCATTAACAAGGGTAGGAGATGACATCCTATTCATATTAATTAACTAAAGATTCTCTGCCATTGAAACTAATAAGATTTACATGTTTTCATGCTACAGAGGTGAAGATATCTTCAGTGAACTCGAAGGAGGATCATGGAGGTTCTTTCATTCAGAAACCTAAGGTTCTACTGCTTCCTTAGCTTCCTTCTTCTTTATTCACCTGTTACAAGTTCTTATTCTTCATCCATCTTACTGCGTTTTCAGATCCAAATTATTCTGGGGATGGCTCAGAATCAGGACAAGACCACAGCTGCTGCTGATGGTGCCACAACACATAATGTGGAATCTGACAAGCATGCCTGACCAAGCAGTTGTATAAGAATTCAGTTTCCGCAAAAATGTTCTTTTCAACTTTCTATGTACAGAGCTGTGTTGTTGATGTCAGATTTATAATCTTTCATCCTACTGCAGAGAAATAAAAATGCTTGTTTGTCAGTTCTATTATCTCTCTAATGGGCTTGGTTAATTATGCAACAATCACTGATCGAATTTTCCATTAATAAGGATGTTTTGAAGCCAACTAAGGCAGACCAAATCGACTCCTTTAACCCAATCAGAACAGACTCTTTGACTTTTCCGAGAAGTGTCATTGCTGTATAGAGTTCTTTGCAGCAGCCATGGCGCCAGAACTATTAATAGAAAGAGAAGCTTGATAACTTCTTTACCCATCTAGACACTACTACTGTATGCTTCTATCTGCACATACTGCTTTGCCCAACCTATCCAGGTAAATTTTAACAACTTTCCGGGATCAAGTATGGTTGTACAGACGAGAGAAGTTTAGTAAAGAAACTAAGCACAAAGAGTTTATTCATTTACATGGTGTTTTCTTATGGAATGCTTGGAGTTTCTTTTGTGTGTACTGAGTTCTTCAGTTATGTAATGGGCTCAAGTTCTTTTGGGCTGCCACTTTCTTGGTTTAGCATGTTTGCTGTCCGTGAAAACCATAGAGAAAAGAAAATTAGCTGTAAAAGTTTATCCGATCCTTTATTGTTGGGTTTACAAGGATATGGAGTTTCTTTATCTATCCCGACATTTTCAGTCCTCTCTGAAATTCTTGGTTCAGTTGTGATTTTTCCCATTTTCTTAAGGAATTAATAGGAATGAAATCGTTGGAAGATACATTTAGGATCTTAAATTTTACATATAATCTCTTGTTAATAAAGAAAATCGTACCAACAATAGTTATACTGGACTGAAGTGATCCTGTTTAGGTGGGAATAAGCACTAAGATAAACTTGATAAACCAAATGTTATTTTAAAGGTGATTCAGCCTACTATCCAAAAGCATGCATCCACCATTAATTTATTAACCTTTGTTCAATTTTGTATTTATAAGATAAAAGAAAGGAGATAGATAAGTAATTAAGTGATTAGAC
Organism: Anacardium occidentale; assembly: GCA_026122585.1. Taxonomy (NCBI): domain Eukaryota; kingdom Viridiplantae; phylum Streptophyta; class Magnoliopsida; order Sapindales; family Anacardiaceae; genus Anacardium; species Anacardium occidentale. Next base: position 307,172 of record JAJEJH010000273.1, read on the forward strand.
ACTGCTAAATCCTAGTAAATTAATTTTAGATATCTAATAACTTTTGTTAATTGTATTATCTCGCAATGGAATGAGATAATGTGCTATCCCACTATGATAGAAGATATAGATAGAGATGATCTTGCAATAGTAAGTGCCAAAAATGATAGGTTAAGGAACAGTCGAGATCCACTCTTCCCATTGCTTCCAAATAAAATAACTTCTACCCGTATTATAATTTAACCTGTGAGTACATAATGTGTCTAACATCTTGAGTATAGACAATTTACTTAGTCATTGTATGTTATTTGCATGGCTAGTTATTACATACTGTTTGCATAACTAGTTGCTCATCATGATTAGACACTTTTTTTGGAAGACTCCCATGCATGTTTTTTTGAAGGGTGAGAATGGCTGCACAACATCTCTTTTGGGATGTTCTGTATTTCTTGAAACATTATATAATTATTGGGATGGCATTGCAATGTTATGGAGTCAAGTGCAAAGTGATTAGAACTTGGAAATGTGTCCTCTTGCATAAATTTCTACCTTTCTTATGGGTATATTCAGAGGAGGAAAGATTTATGGCTTTTTAAGGATTCATTTGCTTATTGATGTTGGATTTCTTGTGGTAGCCACAGGTTTCCTTGTATTCTATCTGAAACTTCAAGCTTAGAGTTTTGCATTGTACTAGGGGTATTTTCCGGAGACTCAATATTATTCATAAATGTGTTTTACACAAAAAAAGCTTCCCTAAATGAAAACTCAGTTTTCGAATTTTCCCTAACTAGGTTTCTTTGATCTTATATTGTATTCCAGATGAACAGGCAAAGACAAGAGAATGATGACATTCTGGGAGAAGATTATGCAGAAGGTAAGAGGCTTTAATAAACACATGGTTAAAGCTATGTTTAATCTTACCTTGGAGTACCATCAAGGCCAATCCATTCAGAGACCGAGGGTTGAGCTGCTTTCATTAGTCCAAATTACTTTCAACAAATTCCAGTTACTAGTAGTTTCATCTCTTGACTTTCTCACTGAGTGAAAAGCCAATGTTTGAGAGCCAACAGAATCACTGCTCCTTTCAGCTTAATGCACTTCTGAAGTTCTGCAAATTTTGAGGTAGGATATAATCACAGTACTAGTCTCTCCCTTCTGCTGAGAATTGCTCCTAACATTACCAAAATGCCATTGAAATGAAGAAGAGATGGTTGAGGAACTAGATAATGGGGCTTGCTCATCTCTGTCACTGTTTTCATTTGTCTTCTTTTTCATTTCTAGGAAGTGTGTTCAGGTAAAATTTGTAGTGCTGCTCTTCTTGCTGGGCATACACAAAATTGCTTCATTTTACAGTAAGTAATAGGGAAAGGAGATGAAAACTTTTTAGTCTCTCTCACATACCGGCCACATTCACAAAGCACATGCGTACAGATACACTTGCACACACTATATTTGCAAACCAACTGCAAGTTCGAGATCAGTTTATTTCAGTAAGCTCAGTATCTTAAGGATATCTTGTGAACTGTCAGCCAAAAATCAATTTTGGTCAACTTCGGTACTCAAATTATTATTTAAGATAACTATTTCTATCATTCCACATTGAAAGGGAATCTGGGATATCCAACATGATTTCCTATATCCACCGTCATATCTCTGAATTTTGCTCACCTTGGATGGAACTTTAGATTAAGTGATCGACTGAACATATGCATACAGTGAATTCAACTTCACGAAAGGCACATAAAAGAAGAATGCATATCCCTGATAAAAGCTTCAGTTGGTGGTGAATGAGAAATTACAACAATTATTATTGCAGGGACAACTTGGCTAGGGTCAATGCTAACACCTTGACTCCATTTGCTATGTCTTGACCAGAAGCATATTCCTCAGGTTTGTGACTGTACCCTGCAAAAGAAATGGATGGAAACACGTATTTAGATTGTTGTCGTGCTTTTTTTGCCTCTTATGGTAAATGTTGATAAGACAGTTCATTTATACTAAAGGTCCTCCATTTGCCTTGCTAGTGTCCCCGATTCTCTTAAGACTATTTCAGAATGAGTGTGTGCCCTCAACCAAAGCTTATATATATATATATATATATATTTTATTGTTCTCTTCTAAAGTTAAGGGTTTCTGTGTCCTTAGATACATGGTTTGTTGCATGTGCACATAATTAGGAAAGAAAATGGAGTGCTAGCACCAAAATTGCTCTTGGCACTCATACTCCAGTTTCCAGTTGTCTTGTCACAAACCCGATAATGTTTCAACCGATGACATCTAATTTTTTGTTTTCTAACATTATGAATACTATTAGCAAGGTCTTCGCTATATGCAGAAGAGATATATTTTCGGACCTTTGTAACATGGAATGAAAATCATGCCCATTGGAGACACCCTGCATGGATGAGAACACATCTATAATTAGAAAACAGTATACTGTTAAACACACACACACACACACAAACAAAAGGAAAAGAGAATGGAGCAGTTAAAGTTCATCATCACATGAAGCTCGAGCAGGTAAAGTATATGATCATAAAAAGACCATTAAAAAACATCGTACTCACTAGGCTCTTATTGGGATTGAATACACAAATGAAGAGAAAAGCAACTAAAGAAAGGTTCCATTTTATCTTTGCAAACGTTCATGTGTCGTATTTGTAAGTATGCTTAAGAAGAAGAGAAGGGATAGGGACAATTTTGCATTCAGGTATCATTCCCTTGATCAATAAAAATGAAGAGAGAACCTCTACCATCAAAGGTTGTAAGATGGCAGATTTTAAGGTCCGCAATCTTCAATTTGTAAACAACATGCACATATAGGCTGTGTTAATAAAGGCTGATATAATAACTCTCTTTCTCTCAATACCTGGCCATAAACAGTGAATCATGGTAAGCTCTGCTGATCATCAACTTATGGGATAACTTCAGCTCTTTCGATGCTGCTTCTGCTGCCTCAATTATCAATTTCTCAGATAGAGCTGGAGGATCCTGATTTATAATTTTAAATTCAGAGAGAACAACACCCCGGGTTTTAGCTATTGAAAGAGCAGACTGATGGATTTTCTCAACCACAATATTTCTTCTCTCTTCATCAATGTCCCGTGTGTCTGCCAAAAGATAGATAAGCAAAAAATGACTGAAAAAAAAAATTATCAGAAAATAAAATGAAACCAAATCTAGTGTTGGTAACAAATTTCATTGGCAAAGACAAAATGCTCAAGGCTTTACTCATGACACATGAAATACATACTTCCTGAATTCTGATAATTAGCTTATCTAAGCATTGTTAATATACCTATAATGCACTTGACTGTTCTCCTAAAAGACTTGAACTACTACTGATGCAAAACATACCAATTTCTAGGTGAGATTTGCTTGGGATGCTGTTGATTGCACCAGGATGTAGCTCCAGTATACCTGAGGAAACAGGAGTTGTTAAGTTACAGCAGAGTTCTACAAAAAGCCAAGACAGTCAAAATAACGACACAAGCAGTGTTTCTTGCAAGATGGATTTGAAGGTAACATGACTCACCAACTGTACCAACAGTATCAATGGATCCAGAATCTAATACATGTTTCTCAACGGCCAGCGCTAATTCTGCAGCTGCCAGACCGGCGTCATTTCTGCTCAACGCATGTTTATAGATGTTACAATGTCATTAACTGAACATGGTAAAATAAAATAAATATAGGTAAATAGGATAAAATTTTGATAACTAGTTTCACAGTATCACCTAAATACAGGGTTTCATTAAAAAACATATCTTAAAATTCTAAAATAATCAGACAGGAAATTATTGACATTTTTCTAACCAGACAGTGTAGATGAGGTTAGCAATATATCATGTGAAATTGATCTCATTCTAAATGACTATGAAATATGCAGCCAAAATTAGAGTACCGTCCGCACTAATAAGAAAAAAAAAGATTACTTTGTTATGCAGTATGATAATCTGATTAGAGTTAGTCATCCAACTGGAAGACTCTTGAATGAATAAATAAAATAAATTAGATTACAAGATCAAAGTTATAAAAATTAATATGAATTATATCTAATTACTTGAGAGATTGCAAAGAAGATCAAAAGCATTTGAAGGACCTCATAAGCAGATTTTACTCTTGACTTTGCAGCAATCACAACCATAAGGAATATATCAAATTGATGAAAGGAGCACAGAACATAACAAAATGAGATTAGGGATTTCCACAAAAAAATAGGTGCACACTAGATATAAATGTTAACTGAGTTAGAATAAAATCGTATGTAAACTGATAATGGTTACCTCTTTGGCATTAAGACTGCACCTGCATGGCCTCCATTGCCTTCAAAATCTACTTTTAAACTTGCAGGTGCTGCAATAGCAGTAACTATGCCAATAGATGTACCTGCAGAAGTAAATAGTTTATTTACTTAGATGTTATGTAATGGTTTTACATTTTATAAAAATATTTCTGTCTATATTTCTCCTTTGAGGGCAAAGGCTCATTATTTCCCCCCGAACTAGGTGTCATTTCTTTCTTTTCTAATAAATTTCATTGTATAGTTAGAGGTCACCAACAGAAAAAAAAAAAAAAAAAAAGGGAGAGGAAGAGAAAAGTGGACCAATATAAATAGACGCCACAATCATAAATAAGCAATAAAAATTGCAAACCTTCTTCCTCCAGAATTGGGCCCTGCTCTATATGCAATTCAAGAAAAGCAGAGTAACTTCCTTTCTGCAGAAACACACTGGATAAGTCTTCTTGTTCTTTTGCATATCCTGCAGATCTTGCAGCATCTAAAAAGGATATATTTTGACTGTCAACTGTTGACAGAAGATCCTTTGCAAGTGCTTCACTCCCAGCCAATAAGCGGCTACAAAGTGAACATGACAAATGAGGAACTTCATATTATGGAGTAAACTTGTTAAACTCGCTTATCATCTATAATTGCACGAAATATTCACCAGAAGTGATAAACTCAATGGCTGCAAAGATATGAGAACAGAAAATTTAGATGAAAAGAAATTATATTATTATTAATTTTCCTTTTGGGTAGGCCACAGGTAAGAAAGAATAGTAATTGAATAACCATTAGAAAGTAGGTATGTCGGAGTGAGGATATTCTACTACATAGAAGTAGCTAACCTTCCCAAGCAACTGATCCCAAAACGTGTTGGCTCTTCTGAGGTGAACATAATAACCTCCAGTGACCTTCTTGGCTTGAACCCAGACCTGTTGAAGTCTCAGTCAGAACAGGATAGATCAAAACAAAAGTGGCCAATATGCCAGACACTAATTTGAAACTAAGAGAAAGTAAATGGATTTTATGACATTTTCTGCAGTTCATAACTAGGAAATTTAATTATTCAAATTATTTTTTATGAACTGAAAATAAAGGTAGAAGCACTAACTTTCATAAACAATGTTTCAAAGCCCTAGTTGAGTAGCTTCAGACTAGCAATGAATGCTTAGGAAATTGCATGATGAATGTCAGCAAGTTCTGGCTTAATTTTGACATTATCTGACTACAGCACAAGCGCACTGATCAAAGAATTTCTTCAGCATCTGAATTTGTACTTATCCAAGTATAAAAGCATGAATGCCTATCTCTTTTACTACCAATGATTTGCAAAGAGAATTCTTGAGCAAAATCATGTATGCAAATGACTGATAAAGTAGTCTCAATATGATAGCAATTAGCATCCACATTTTTCAGACTTTATCACAATAAACCACGGACCTTTTAAGCACATTAATGGCTTCAATTGCACCTAACACACCAACAACTCCATCATACTTGCCAGAGTATGGAATAGCATCAATATGAGATCCAGTTGCAACTGGGGCAAGCTCTGCTTCATAGCCAGTCCTGCATAAAGATTGCTTGAGCAATAAATTGACAACTCTCAGTGTTGAATAAGATGACAAAATTCTTACCAAAGACTCTGATTTTCTTCTAGTAGATGGAAATCCATGTACGGTTATAAGAGAGAAAAAAAACCGATACAGTAAATAGCAACAAAATGAAACATTGGGCATGATCTTTGAAGGATATGATCCTAGATAAAACAAGAATGGGTCACAGGCTATGGTTATTTGGCAGGAAGCTGAATGAAGTAATTGCAATTTATGCAAAGAAAACTCTAAGATGAACAAGAAATCTCACCATCTACCAAATATGTTACCAACAGTGTCCTCTCTTACAGAGAGACCTGCAAGTGTCATCAAGTTTTTGATGTACCTGCAATTAAATATTCCAAACAGACATCATAAATACTCAGCTTAGGTGAAAAACAGAAGAGAAGTTGGAGAACAACAGAATCTAAGCGTTTTAAGTTTACAACGCCACAAGACAATGAATATTTAATATAAATATCCAAATTTCGCTTTTAAAGAAGAATGAAAAACACAATGAGAACAATCGCATTCAACACAGTTGCATTATACAAGGAGCCTCCTCCATTTAAGCAGCCCCATCAAGGTATGATATTATTTGAAATATTCATGAAAGGTCCTATGGTTTTGTTATGTTCTAGATGTACTAAGTTATGAAGCAACCTCAAAAGCAAGATTTAAGCATCTTTGATCAATTTGATGTTCTAAAGTCATGAGCTAGGACACTAAGTTGAGAATTTAAGAAAATGGCCAAAAATATTTCAACTCCAACTTAAAAAAAAGCATGAATCCAGCAGTCAAGTACCCAATTCCAATGCTTAATTCAGAAAAATCGGAGAAAAATGATCTATGTATTTTGTATTTCTTGGTAGGAAATGTAGACAGAAATTCTATTCTGCCTAAATCATTGTGAGGGAATGGAACAGATACTCTTAGCAAACAATTAGACAAATCCACTCAAGGTTCTCGAAAAATAATATTAAAAAGTCAGTAAACCGGCCTATTCATAAACCAAAGAAATGATTATGGCTACACAAACAACTCTACTTGATCAAATATTGTAATATTCAGTACACACAGAAAAAACAGATGTAAAAGACAAAACAAGTATTCGAAATCAAATTAAAATTTGTCACTTGTATCAAACAGCGCATAAAATCAAATCATGTTTAAAAAATGTACATGAGACAGTTTACCTGCGTGCCAAAACATCCTTCTCAGAGTAGAGGATCCTAGTAACCGATGGCGCAGGCGTATCGGAGAAAGTTGACAGTTCATCAATCTAACAACCAAAGCAAAAAAGAAGATATTTCAACAATAGAAAAGAAAAGAGAAAGAAACCCCATATTAATTTTGCTTCGCCATGATAGTATAGTATAATGAGTACCTGTTTCTGGAGAGAAAGAGTGTCAACAGAGAATGAAGAAACAAAGTCTGTGGCAAAAGAGTTGGATTCATGAATAGGGTAGCCTGAAAAGGCCTCCATGGTTCCGATTGTCGGGTCTCCATTTTCTTGAGAAAAGATTACAGAGATGGAACAGAAAATCAATTGAAGGAGAAGAAGAGAGTGAAGGAATCTAAAAGACATGATTGACTGAGCTGTTTGACAGATGACAGTGCTCTTCCAGTCTTATTAGCATACTATTATCTCCTTCTTTATCTTGTTATTGCTAATCTGACACATAGTTCCATGTTACTTCTTGGAGTTTTCTGCAAGTTTTTTGTGATTCATGCATGGCGACAAACTTATTCCCACCTTACGATCTGCTAAAATACAGGCTACGCTTTAAGTTTCAAAAACTTAAATCCTTAACCCTCCATTAATTTTTTTTGTTAAAATTTTTATAAAATTTTTTAAAAGATAAAATCGCTCTTAAATTAAATAATTTTATCCCTACAATTTTAGCAAATATTTTTTATTTTATTTTATATTAATTAAAATTAAAAATAATAAAAATTCTAATAATTATAAATATAGATAAATGTTTTAAACATATAATTTATATATTTGGGTTATATTATAATTTTATAAAATTTTAAGAGGGTTTTAATATATAAAAAATTTAAAAAGTCTTGTTTTAATTTAAAAAGTCTTTAACGCTTATATACAACAAAAATAACAAATTAAAAATATAAATATCATATAATAATTATTAAATTTATAAAATAATTTTAAAATATATAAGTGAATATAATAATTTTTAAAATAAAATTATAAATGATATTCATTTCTTAAATATATTTTTATTATAATATTTAAATAAAGTGATATAAATACTATGTAATGAATCTAATTAATAATTAACTTTTGACATATACATAGAGGGTTGATTCAAATCGAATCAAATATAAACATATATATGTTTATGTTTGGGCTCATTTTGTATAATTCAGGTTCGTATTCGTATTCGTCGAATTTTGTATCATGTTTAGTTAGTATAACTCAATTCGTATTCGTTCGTATTCGTATTTGTATTCATATTCGGTTCGTATAATTCGTATTTATATTTTATTAAAAATTATAATTAATAAAATATAATTAAAATTTTTTTAATTTAAATTTACGTTTAGTTCGTACAGTTTATATTCGGACTCGTCTTTACTGATTTTTAAAATTATAGTTTGGGTTCATACTGGTGTTAGGATTCGTATAGTTCATTTTGGGTTTGTTGAAACCGAACTTAAAAATGAATTCGAATATATTCGATATTCAAATTTAACCCTACATATATGAGAATTTAAAATTTTCAAATTTAACAGATAAAATTTTATTAATTCTACAAATATTAGGTTGAAATAAGTCGTTTGACCTTTGTGCATCTATAATCTTTTTCAAGGATGCTTTCAGTTTGACAATTTTTTCATTAACAAAAGGAAAAATTATTTACGAACAAAAAAAAAACAAAAGAAAAAAATTATTTGTCATATCATTTAAATAAAATAATGTAACCGATAAAAAATAAATTAATAAATTAATGTTTTATTATCTCAAAAATATATTATCAAGTTTAATATAGTTACCAATGCCTTAACGTTTTCCTATTTTTCCTATTCAATTCCTCTTAAAATTGTTAATTAATGTAGATAAAATCACGAAAGGCTTGAATCTTTATCTTAAAATAACATAAATAATATTCTTTTCTAAAATTAAATTATGTTTTAAAAATTAAATATAATAATTTAACTCTTTTTAATATAATTCAGAATTTGTATTTACACCCTTCAAACCATAACCAACATTTAATTTCATTATCATTATTGTCAACGATTAAATCACAATATTTGGATCGTTGAGAAAAATAAAGTCGTGTGACAGAGATTGAAGAGGAATTGATTCGTATCGTTTAAACATTGTCATCAAATTTTTATTTGAGTAGCCAAAGATTTTATTGATAAGAACCGATGAAATTGTTGAGAGAATTAGTCAAAAATTGAGATATTAATACTTAGAGCTAAGATTTGGTTGGGGTCAAGGAAAAAGTCTAATCGACTCATCTAATGTTAAATCAAAGGCATAATTTGTTTTGTCATCCAACAGTTGTTTGAACGGTATCTCGGTTGATTTTCTTTCCAGAAGAACAAAAGTTTAAGTTAATAAAGAATCACTCCGGTTAATTTTTTAGATATCAGTTATTTTCAATTAAATTTTTTTATAGAATTATTGAAAAAAGGTAAAATACTCTCAAATTAAATAATATTTTATTCTTAAAATCTTATTAAATAATTTTTACTTTATATTAATTAAAATTAAAAATAATAAAAAATTATTATTTCTATAAATAGAGTTTAATTATGAATAATTATATTTGGATTTAAATTATACTTTTAAAAATTTTTAGAAGATTTTAAAATTTGAAAAAAAGTTTGTATATTTTTTAAATTTGGAAGTACTTTTACCAAATTTAATATATAAATGAATATAATAATTTTAAAAAATAAAATAAAAAAAATTATTTATTCATTTATATAAGTTTAAAATAACGTTTATACTTCGATCTATTTTTATCATAATGTTTGAATGAACTGATATATATTTAAAATAAAATATATGTTTTTAAAAAATTTTAAAACTTTTATAAAATTTTTAAAAAATTTATGATGTTTTTTAAAATTTAAAAGTTAAAAAATATAAATATTATATTATAAATTTTTTAAAATTATTTTAAAATATATATATTTGTATCTATTTAATTTTACAGAATTTAATTTTTTGTTTTCAAAATTGGTGAATAAGGTTTTGTCTTGCTGGTACATAATCCTTCGGCCTAAATCAAAACCCGAGCTGGTTCTGTGTGATCGGACCAGATTAGTCCGTCGGTCCGATCGTGGTTTCAAAACAGAGCTTCCGAAGACATCTGGGAAAGGCAGGAATAGACGGTATTGATAGTTTTCATCTTCTCACAGAAGAAAGTTACCCCCAAAAATGGAGACAACAAGAGACTCATGTTTGAAGCTTCAAATTCCCAACTCCACCGAACCCATATTTGTAAAGGGCACATGGTACCAGACCCATTTCAACCTCGCAATCACCGACGGCATCAACGCTTGGCTCTGCAATGGTAAATCGAACCTTGTAACCTACATTTTCCGAACACTTTTTTTTTTTTTTTTTTTAATTCTTCATAAAAAATCAATTTTGACAGCCACTGAAGAGGAGGTGAGAGATAGAGCGGCGCAGTGGGACCAGCCGGTAGCCGAATACATCAATTTGGCCGAGCGGTATCTAGGGTTTCAACAGCCTGGCTCGGTTTACGGTTTCAATGATGCTGTTAATGGGCATAAAAGAGTAAGTATTTTTTTTTTTTTTTCAATGTTTCAATTTTTTTCAAATTGAATTTTTGTTAAATGATGGAGTGATGTTTTGCAGTTGTCATGGACATTTGAGAAAGAGGGGACAAAGCTTGAATGGAGGTGGAAATGTGAACCTGCGCCGAATAGCAAGAGTGTTACAGCAGCAATTTTGGACTTTCTCATGGGTGCTAACATCAGACTCAGTGTAAGATTCTGTATTATAATAATAATTCCTAAATAGTCTAGAGGACTAGTATATATGATCTTGTTAGAAGGCTAATTTGGCATTCCCATGAATCAAGATGTAAACAGTTTCACCATATTAGAGAACTGGTAAATAAATGTGCACTGACTAGCCTTGTTGGTTTGAGTTCTTGGGGTTTTCCAAGAGGTGTACCAAACCAACATAGGAGCCAGGTGTCTCAGACATTAATGAGAGATCCTGATGTAATCCTCGCTTGAATGGGTTCTATAAACTTGGGGTAAATACTATTTGTGTTTATAGGATGAAGTTGTCAGAAAAACTGAATCCGTTGAGAGGCTGAAAGTGGAGGCTGAGAAATGTTTGGCTCAAAGTGAGAGATTTAACAAGGAGAAGTTGGAGTTTGAATCTGCAATCTACAAAAAGGTGCACACTTTTACATTTTCAACAGGTTTCTTTGCTGTTATAGCATTATTATTGTTTATCTTTTACTTTAACCATATTGTTGAACACCGGGGAGACAATTTGGTGGTCAGAAACAGACTTCTTTCTTCATATTTGATCATAAAACTTGTCTACATCCCCAATTGAACCAGCCCCTCCTTGTGCAAAATCTTCTTTCTGTACAAAAATCTATCAAAACACCTATTTAGTTAAGTTCTATAAAGAACAAAGAGGAATGTTTTTTCCATCCATGAAGGTTGCATTGGGTTATGGGAAAGGATTCCAAGTTTTCTGCATCGCTTTGAGATTCATGTTTGCTCAATGACACTTTGTGAGTCCTGAAGTGAAGCATTTTATTTATTGGCTACAGTTTCTCCATAACTACTTTTCTAATTATCTGCTTAATCACTGTCGAATCAATTTCATTATGCTTCGTTCTCTAGGAATGCAGATTTATTAAAGCATGGGTGTGGGTATGAAGCATCATCCTCATTTCTTATGGTACAGGTACATTAAGGACTGACTTTGGTTCTTCTTGTGCTTCTAGTTCCTTGGTGTCCTGAACTCAAAGAAAGCAAAACTTAGAGAGCTCCGCGATCAGCTTTCAAAACAGGATGTTGGGAATTTGGCAGAGGAGGAAGAGTCCACGGACAAAACTGAGAGCTTTGATGAAGTGAATGAAAGTGACAAGAGTGAGGAAGAAGATGCAAAGGATGTCATGAGCACTTTGAAGGGTGCACGGGCAAGTAGGGCACGAGGTCGGAAGAGGAATATACGAAAATAACATCCAACAAATTCATCATTCTCCTATCACATTAGATTTGAAATCTTTTCTGTAAGAGCTTTGAGGAAGAATTTACTGTCCTGGGAGGTGATACTTGGTTCTTGTATTGATGGCTTATAACGTAGCTTTTAGTACGGATACTATTTAGAAGTAAATTCAATCAAACTGAATATAAACATATACATGTTTATATTTAATTCGTTCATTTAAGATGTATGTTTGAGTTTGCAGAATACTAATGAGAAATATTCGGATTTATGTTCATAAAAAGTGATATGATTTGTTTTGAATATAAGTTTTTCAACCCCAAAGCCTGATAAAACTGAAAATTTATCATGGACAAGGTCAAGTTTACAACCTTGCTAAGAATTTTGCAGGTTTTTAAAATTATAGAATGAATCCAAAGCTTGAAAAAATTTAATAAATCAGATTGAAACAAAAAGACCTTGTCCTTGAACACACTACTTGAAAGACTGTTTCATTTGGAAAGAAGTTCCCATTTCCCAGTGTCTTATAAGATCTGTAAGGAGTGGAGGGTGAATAAAGTTTCGATTTTTATAAGAGCAATCTGGTTATTTTCGCACACCTTCTTAATAGTTCTAATAAATCTTTTCTTCGGTTGAGATCTCCTCCATTATTTTATTCTTCCAATCGAACCAAACACATTTCTCAACATCATCACTGTTCTAAACTCAGAGCCCGAAGGAGACGGTAGAAGAAATCGGCTAAATCTCATAATGTTAAAGGATTCAAGTTTCAGAATCAGATCATTAAAAATACATGGAATAAAGATTATGCTTGCTTACGCGAAAAACCGGAGGTTGAGGACAGAGGAATTCGAGATCCAGTTTATCTCCTTGGACAGAGAAACACGGTAGAAAGAGAGGTGAAATCGTGCCTGATCTCAGACTCATCTCATGACCCTGATTTCTCTGTCCAAACAAATATAATGGATCACACATTTGCTTGCTTCTGATTTACGCATCCAATATGTTTCGATCGAGAGAGAAGTAAAATTAAATATTCACGAAGCTAAATGATAGGGCTTTAGAGCCATTTCCCCACATAGAGAAGTGACAAGGACCTCGATCCAGAGAAGAAGCCAAATTAGGGTTGTGCGGTTTGCTTTTGGAGAGAACGCTTGATATTTATAGGAATCTCGTGGAGCAACGTGTACCTGGATTCGAGAAAACCCTAGCCATCCTGTCGGACAACTACGCATCGGATGCCCCGCCAGCTTATCTACAATAATTGCGATTTTCAATCTCGACCGTTAGAATATCCTAGCAGATTAATTTGAATTAAATTAACTCAAACTCGATTTTGAGTTCAGTTTAAAACTTGATCTTAAGCTTAAAACTAAAACTTTTTTATTATTAAGTTTGAAATCGAATTTAAAGAGGGTTTAACTCTTCAAAATGACAAATTCAATTTATGTAAGTTAAAATAACATTATTTTAATTATTATACTAAAAAATGCTATTTTGATCAGTTTTAAGTTTAAATTGATCAAAATAACATTATTTTGACTATTATATATCAAAATATTTCCGTTTTAATTAAATATGACTTAGTTACAATATTAAACCAATATTCAATCCAAGCCAAATTTGATTTGATTTGAGAAGCTTCATCAGTTGCTTGAAATATGAGTGAAAGGATAGCTATTGAATTGCATTACCAACATGAACTACAGTAGGGATCCAGAAATCAAAATCTACCACCAAAACTCCCCAAAAGATCAACTCAAAGTTCAAATAAAAAGGTCTCAAAACTTGGTCTAGTGGTAAAAGGTTGAGATCATCCAAAATGATCAGATTTCTGAATCGTTAAAAAAAAAAGTTGAAATAAAAAAATAATAATGAGAAAGGAAAACTAAAGATAGAAAATATACGAGGTATCTTCTTTTGTAACTCTAAGAAGGTAGAAATATATTTTCATAAAAATATATATGCAATTTAAGACAAACATCTTAGTCTTTTTATCATAATGGTAAATAACTGGGGAAATTTTTTCTTTTTACCTTTGAAAAATGCAAACTTAGAGATCCATACAATCTTTTCAGGTCTTTTAAATTTAGAAAAGAAACTAAAGGAAAAGGCTACTGAGCAAAGAAATAAAGAGGCAATCACTTGGTGACGTTGATAGTGAGGGATCAATTTACTTCATATTTGTGAAAAATAAAATGAATGTAGAATCCAGATGAATACCAATGAACGTACTGTATCATTAGATTGTGGATTTGAATTCATATCAAAAAGTAAGGATCTTCACAGAAACTTTAATTATTTTACTCGACCAAATAGGATTTGAAAACTCAGTGTGTATGTACTTCCAACAAATTTACCCTTTTACCAATTCATGTTCTTCTTGTAGCAAGTTGTCCTCTGAAATGTAGAAATCAAAATCCCAAAAATCATTCAATTCTTTCAACTTTGCAACTGAAACTTGATGGATGCAGTTTAGTTTTTCAGTAAAAATTGGAGACCATAATTGTCTATCACCCAGTAGTTCACACTTGCATTTTTATCAAATACCAAAAGGTCAAGACCAACTGCCTAGTGACAGTTCTAAGTGTTATAAAGTATAAAGATCAACATACCCTTGCATAAAAATTAGAATTATTTATTATAATTATAACATTTTCTCACTTGGCTTTATATTTTGTAACACTATCCATTATACCATAGTTTCAAATCCTCTATGTTTACGTGAAAAAATAGAATTGTATGAATCATAATAACAAGTCTTTTTAAAGCAAGTATTATCTTTTATGTATTATAACACAGTTTTCTTTTCTTAAATAAGCTTAAATGTGGATTTAAATTTTATAAACAAACCTTAAATGGTTATTCATAGTCCTATATTATATTTGTCTTCTCAACCAAAATGTATACAACTTAATGAGAAATAAACTAAACAAAGTTAAATTACATAAAATATATAAAAATGACCTCTCATAGAAATAAATTCTAACAAGCTCTTAAACGTACAACATGATCCCCAAAAATTTTAGGTGGCATGCCTTTAGTCAATAGATCCATAATCATCTACTTTGTCTGAATATGTTTTATACTCACTTCTTTAACTTTAGTGTGATCTCTATTTGTTAGGTATTTAATGTCGATATGTTTATTTCCACTTCCTCTTTTGTTAATTTTAGCAAAGAATACAATTCGAGATGGTCTCAATAATTTTAAATCTAGAGATGAAACTTCTTAACTAGATACCCTATATAGTAGACTTAAAATAAGAAACAAAATTAGTTTCTATGGTAAAAATGGCAACCAAAGTTTATTTTGCACTTCTCTAGGATATGCCTTTCTCGGCTAACATAAATACATAATTGAAAATTGATCTATAAGAATCAACATATCTAACAAAGTCTAGGTCTGAATATTTGAAAACTTATAAATTATCAGACCTTTTATATGTAAACATGAAATCTTTTGTTCCTTGAAGATACCTTATGACCTTTTTCACAGCTCTATAATGATTTATATCGAGATTACTTTGATATCTTTCCAACATTCCAACTGCAAATGTGATATCAAGTTTGGTATACACTTGAACATACATTAAGCTTCCTACAATTGAAGTGCATAGAATGTTTGCCATTTGTTCCTTTTCTATAACAAATTTAGGACATTGATTTAGATTAAATCTATAACCTTTGATAATAGGTGCAACACTCGATCAACAGTCTTTCATAAAAAATCTCTAAAGAATTTTATTGATATAGGCTTTCATAGATATATCTATACCCCTATAGATTTTAATGTTTATAACATAAGATACTCAATCCATATCCTTCATATCAAAATTTTGACGGAGGAATTCTTTCCGCTCATGTAACAACTTTAAAACATTGGTTGCAAGCAAAATATTATCAACATGCAATATAAGAAAGATGATTTTGCTCTATTAACCTTACGATATATACATTGATCCATGATATTTTCTATAAAACCAAAAGAACAAATGATGTCATTGAATCTTAAATACCACTGCCGTGAGGCGTGTTTAAGCCTATATATGAACTTCTTAAGCTTGCACAACAACTACTTACCATTATTTGAAACAAACTTGTTAGATTGTTTCATATAGACCTTTTCATGCAAATCCTTATTGAGAAAAGTCCTTTTTACATCCATGTGATGTAAATCAAAATCAAAATCATTAATCAATGCCATTATGATATAAAAAAAATGTTTCTTAGAAATAAGAAAAAAAGTCTCCTTATAATCAATCTCCCCCTTTAAGTGAACCTTTTGACAATGATATGAGGCTTATATTGCTTAATATTGCCTTTAAAATCCATTTTGATTTTGAAAACTTATTTACAACCTAACCCTTTCTTTTTAGTAAACAATTGAACAAGATCCCAAACTTGATTATCTAATATTGAATTCAATTTATCTTTCATAGTGTTATGCCATAAATTAGATTTATTAGTCTTGATAGTCTATTACAATGTCTCAAGATCATTTTCAATAGTGATGTCTTGGTCAAATTCTTATAAATACATTAAATAATTAACAGGTTATATCAAATTTCTTATTGTAGTAGATCTTTTAATAGTTGATTCAACAACCTCTAGTGGAGATTCTTGTACAATTGGTTAATTCTCTTGTAGAAGATGCTCACTATAATCTTTCAAAGTTACTTCAAGAAGATGTGGAACTAGAATAGTTGGTTTCTCTACATTCAACTTAGTAGGATGAACAACAATTTACTTGATAAACGAATACTACTTTCAGGGATTGAGTTCATATTTCAATCAATATCCTTAGAGAGCATGTCTCTGAGTTGATCATTTCCACTAACCATGTCATTCTCAAGAAATCTAGCATTTCTTGACTCAACAATCTTACTTGAATGGTTTGGACAATAAAACCAATATCTCTTGGATTTTTTAGCATATCTAATAAAAAAATGCATTTATTGTTCTTGAATCTAATTTGTTCTCATGTGGATTATAAACACTAACCTCAATTAGACAATCTCATATGCATAAATGTTTTAAAATCAGTTTCCAAACTTTATATATTTCAAATGGCATTTTAGGAACCATCTTGGTTGGAACTTTGTTCAAAATGTATGCCATTGTTTCAAGAGTTTTAGGCCACAAAATGATAAGTAATGTAGAGTTACTCAACATACTTTATACCAAGTCCGATGACATCCCATTTTTTCTTTTTGTTACACTATTGTGTGATGGTGTGTCAATTAAGGTGTATTGAATAAAAATACTTTGCTCTTGAAAATTTTTTGCAAATAAATTAAATGTAATTCCAGTATTTATGTATTTATCATAATATTTACCACCTTGGCCAGATCTCACTATTTTAATTAGTTTTTCACATTGTTTCTCTACTTTTGCTTTGTATACCTTAAAGACATCTAACACTTCATTCTTATGATAAAGCAAGTAAAGACACATAAATCTAGTGTGATCATTAATAAAGGTAATGAAATATTTCTAACTATTAAAACTCATATCAAGACAACAAATATGATTTCTAATCTTTTAGTACTCTTATTGGCACATTTCTTCGACTTGTTAGTTTGTTTACATTTGATGCAGTCTGTACAAGTATTGAAATCAGTAAAGTCAAATTTTTTAATAACCCTTGAATTTACTAATCGTTTAACTCTTTCAATAAAAGTATGTCTTAATTTCTTATGCCATAAGAGAGAAGAGCTTTTAAATACATTTGACACAATCTACACAAGTATTGAAATTAGTGAAGTCAAAATTTTTAATAATCTTTGAATTTACTAATAATTTAAATCTTTCAATAGAGATATATCTTAATTCCCTATGCCATAAGAGTAAAAAGTTTTTAATTATAATGCGATGTTTAATACATGTACTTTTTTAAGAAATTGTCACCATATAAAACATTACTCAATTTTAATTTAAACATACTATAATATAATATGTCATAATTAATAACAATAGAATTCTTAAACAAATACATAAAATCCGTAGAAAAGTTAAAGATGTATCCACAAGATACAAATAATGAAATTGAAATTAAAGTCCTAGAAAAACTAATAATATAAAAAGTATAGTCTAATGTTAAAACATGTTCAAAATTTAAAACAAGTTTACAAGTTCCTACAACTTCAATATGTAAAAACATTTGTTTTCCATAATAGATACTGCATTCATTTCCCAATGGTTTCTTTGGTTTAGAATACCCTACAAAGTATTTGAAACATAGATTATAGAACTAGAATCAATCCACCAATCATTATGAGAAATACATACATTAGATTCATAATAAACAAAAAATAAGAGATTACCTTTCTTTTCTAGCCATGCTAACCTTTTGGGACAAGTTTTCCTTATATGTCCTTTCTTTTTGTAGAAGAAACATTTCAAGTTATCTTTCTGAATAGTAGATATAAATGCATGTAGCTTTGCTTTGCCTTTCCTTTTCTTGTTAGAATATGTCTTGCTTTGACCAATAGTCATATGCATAGTCTCACTCTCCTCTTACAACAACCACTCATCCTTTTGCATACACATGGTCAATAGCTCATTAACTGACCACCTATCCTTATATGTGTTATAAAAGATCTTAAATGGAGTGTAATTTAGTCAAAGAGTATTAAGAATGTAATCCACTTGAAATTTGTCATTAATATCCATATTCAAGGACTTCAATTTTGCAAATGTGTCCTTCATCTGCATGATATGCTTATAAAAGCCCTTAATGCCTATGAGTCTTACTGAAGTAAGTTTACTCATTAGGGTGGATCCTATTGCTTGATTAAAAGTTAAAAACTAGACCTAAATAGCATTCATCAAATCCTTGACATTATCACATTTAAGGATCGAACCATGAATACTAGACATGATGAGAGACTTAATGAATATCATATTTAACCAATTGGATCGCTCCCATTGTTCATATAATGTTATATATGCTTTAATACTAGTATCAATGGGGTAAGGTGGCTCATCCTTAGGATAACATAGTCAAGGTTAACACATCACAAATGAAGTAGAACTTGTTCTTTCCACATGGTAAAATTATCATTGCTCAATATAAGAACCTTATCATTAACATGTATAATAGTTTGCTCAATTGTAATTAGATTAATAAACATGCTTACTATTCAACAAAATAAGAGGCATCATCCATAAAGTAAAAAATGATTAATTTACTAATGTAAATTAAATCAAATAAACAAGAATCATATATCATAAAATCACTATAAAAAAAGGCTTTAATGTTGGAGTTTTCCTAAAGTCGCCAGAAGGGTGACTAAGTAGCAAAATTTCAAAAACAATATAGAGCATCGAGAAAACAGCCACAGGATTCACATTTTTCAAGTTTTTAGAAGGCTCATACTATAAAATTAACACATATAGGGCATTTATCAAAATACCTACCTTAATTAAAGTTTTTTTTTGATTTCTTTACGTGGCTTAGAATCCTCATAAATGAGCTATACTCCGTTAGAACAATCAATGACACTTGCAGTTATCCATATGGAGCAAAAAGGGGATGAAATTTGTGCTAGCAGACAAAGGTCATGGGTGTGAGTATTTTAGTCACAATTGTGAGGGTGTTAAAATGCAAGAAGAACTAAAGAAAAATCATCGGGTTTACTTATATAAAAAGCTAATCATAGGCATGATCACGACAAATGCATGCTTGTGACCATGACATGTAAATTTGTACACAATGTGTCATAGCCTATACATACGTGTCTAGTAACTATTATGGTTTTAAGCACATATGCACAATTTATAATGTTTACTCGATTGGATAACCATCAAACAACTCCATGTACATCTATACATAAGGCATGCACGCCCGTGAGCCATTAGGTTATTCAAATTATAAATTAGACAAGCTGATTCCATATAAACATATTATAATTCTGTCAACCATCAAGATGTATACCTATGACCTATAAGATGCATGCTCGTAAATCAAGGCACATATTTGATCTTAACTTATCAACCTGATTCTAACAAATCCAATAAGTCTAACATGATATTCCATCGTGATACACTCACCAGGACAACAATCGTACACAGTTTGTCAACTATATAGTGTGTGACTCACAATCATAATTTACATTCTTATCAAATTAAACATGGCATCGACTTGTTCTCAAATTGAAATAATCAAACATGCAACCAAAGAGCATCAAAACATAAAAAAAACCTTTGAAAATGAAAATGCTAGCTTTGATACCACTGTTAGAGTTTCCCTGAAGTCACTAGAAGGGTGACCAAGCAGTGAAATTTCAAAAACAATACAAAGCATAAGGAAAACTACCATAGGATACATATTTTTCAGGCTTATGCTATAAAATTAACACATATAAGGTCTTCATTGAAATACCTACCTCAATTGAAGTTTTTTTATTTCTTTACATTAGAATGAATTATAGATTTTAAGCAACAAACTTATAAAGAAATAATAAGCGGGCATTAAGTCCATAATTAGGGAAATTTGAATATTTGCAGAAAATTCCACCCCTTCTTCCATTAAGTCTGCAGCTACGTCTCTCTCCCAGCCTTTTTCCATTAAGCTTGCAGCTATGTCTCTCTCTAAAATCTCTTACAGGCCGTTAACTATTATGAGTTGATTTTTTATGCCTTTTCTTTCTAATTGCCTATAAGCAGTAGTACCCGAGTGACTACGACCAATTTCTGACTAGTACAATTCTTTATTCTATCACTCCGTTGCCACTCTTAAGGATTCTAAAATTTGTTTTTTTCAGCTCTTTATTCTTTTCATGTGTTGGCGTTACTTGCTAAAAAGTTGTTAACTAGAATACTTGGGCTATTTTCTATTTCCAATGTGTTTTAAGACATTGTTCTCTACTCTAAAAACTTATTATCTATTTATTAATGTCGGTCAGCAATGTATTAACTAGTGGTATAGTAAACGCATGAAGAAATTCGGCTTGAAATTTTCACATATTAAAAAATGCAAAATTTTATCTTTTTATATTAGTTGAAGACACCCCTGATTATGCTTTTAATATTTGTTGATGAAGCAATGAGTTAGAATTCTCGTTCATAGATTTGTAATTGCTTTATTAACTACAGATATAAAGTGTATGATAGTAACTATTTATATATATATATATATATATATATATATATATATACACACACACACACACACTCATTAAACAAAAACAAAGAGAAAAACACGTGAAAGATTCTGGATATTCTTCACATTCTCATTCATCAATAAAAATTTGGTTTACTCACCATTTATACAAGAATAAATTTGTCAGCTTGGTAATCTTGGATACAAACTATTACAGTTGTTGATTAAATTGAAAAGAAACAAAGAACTCATTTGTTAATATGCTGCATCTCCAAAAGATTCTAACCAATCAAATATTTGTGTGGATTAATATGACTAAGTGGTGACAATTAAAGATCAGGTTCATTAACTACTTGCATTTAATTAGTATGATCGAATATTTGGGTTACGTAAAAAAATGTAAGAAGTTACATATAAGAGAGTCCAAACAATGCGTGAAGTTAATTCATCTCTAGCTATCTTACCTGAGTTAACATATTTGAAAAACTTTTACATTTACACTTAGTTCTCTTTGCTAAATGAATTGCTATTCAACTATAAAAATCCATGTTAATGTGCTTTCGTACAACTCTATGTTTTTACTACCTTGGTACAGTTTCAATTAGATGGCCTTTGTTTTTGGCTATTTTAACTTTTATTTTAAATATCATGCTTGTTTTATTTTGAGTGTGTGGGTACTTAATTAGTTTGGATTTGACTAGCACCTGGACATTACTTCTTTGATTTGGTAAGTTCCATTTTTGTTTTTGAAATATGTTTTTTTTTTCATGTGTTGGCTTTACTCGATGAGAAGTTGTGAACTAGAATGCTTGGGCTATTTCTTGTTTTCAATGTGTTTTAAGAAATTATTATCTATTTTGAAAAATTTGAGTAGCAACTAGCTTCGATTGAAGTAAATTTTGGGTGTGTTTTGTTTAAAGGTTGTGAATATGGTGGTTGGATTCATGCTAGGAATGAATTATATTTTATTCATGTTAGGAACGAATTATATGTTACCAGTCACATTGATTCTAGTGGGCTAAGATGGCTTTTTTTTTTTTTTCTTTTTTTTGAATTTTGCTGGTTTAACTTTTATTGTAAATATCATTTTAGTCTTATTTTGTAATGTGTGGGTGTTTAATTAGTTTGGACTATCTCCTGGCTATTGAAGACAACATAGGAGGCTCTTTTCTATGGGTTTTCATTTTCTAATTGACACATTTCCAAACTGTCCTTTTTGCTTTTCTTCAAGGGAATTAGCAAAAGTCTTCTATGTTTGCTGGAAGTTGATATTGTACTTGCAAATGTTAAGTTAAGCATACATGATTCAAAACTTTTAAATATTTTTAACATGGCTGTGTTTGAAACTGAATCAATTACTTTACAAGGAAGAGATTGAAGTGAGGTGGCTACTTTGGAAGAAAGAACAAGGTCATAATATAAATAAAAAATAGTTAACATTATGCCCCTTGAAATGTGTCAATTATATATTTACCTGTTACTGAAGTGAGATGGCTACTTTTTGTAAGTATTACATTTTGTTACTTACAATGTACTATTGTAGGAAAAATTTATCAGTTTGAGGGACTAGTTGTCTCAAACAGATAATGAGTCTCGACCAATTACTGAACAAGCACTCTTCTTCAAGGTTGTTAGGGGATAAAAAAAGAGTAGAGTATATGAATTTGGTTCTCAAGCACTTATATATTATGAAGATTATGGAGGGAGTGCTTCAGTTTCAATGTCTGCACATGCTCCAGCTATCAATGAGCAGTTAGAATTAATATGGCAAAAGATGAAAGAACATGAAAGAACAGGAAATATCATTTCATGAATGACTTAAAAGGGAAAAAGCCACCTTAACTACAACCTTGGAAGAGTGATTCTAGAGGCAAACAGAACAATTGCAAGCAAATATGATGAATCAGATACGGGATGAGATGAGACAATACTTTCAAGCATTAATGGGCACTCCCAAGGACAAATCATTTTTAGAGACTCAACCCCCCTCTCTTAGCCAAGGAAGCCCTAATAGGGCCTAATAAAGTTATATATAGGCTTTACGAACTGCTAAAGTATTTTATTAAAATAATGATGGTATTTAGATACTTTATATGACAATTTTATATATTATTATTGATGGATTTTAGGTGTTTTATACTTTTTAATTGACAATATGAAATTAGTTTTATATATTGAAATAGTTGTAAGTGTTTTTTATACTTTTAATTGAGAATATGAAACTAGTTTTGTATATTAAAATGGTTACAGGGAGAAATTGTTATTGTATCACAAGGAAGTAGGGAAAATATAATTCATGGATTAGTATCGGATTAGAATATGAATTAGAATCAGTTAAAAATTCAAAAATGAAATAGGGTATGTAGATAGGTGTTTTATACTTTTAACATCATACTAGCTTATTCTCTTTTATCACAAGGAGATATGTTATTTAAGGTATGTAGAAGTACCACAATATGCAAGTTAAAGAGAAAACTTCAAGAGCGTAAAATAGGGTAAAAAGCTAAATGAGCCTAAGCCTAGGCATTCGAGTCCAAGTTTACTTAGGAGCAAGAATGATAAATGATTCAATAACATATCTCCTAGTACATTTGAGCCCAAGTTCACTTAGAAGCATGTGTGCAACATACCTTCCAATACACCTAAGCCCAAGTTCACTCAAGTGCAAGTATGTTTAGAAAGGTCGTGTCGAGTACACATCCATGATATTTTCTTCCTTTATTGCTTGTAATAAGGCATAGCTATGAGAACACAATTTAATGGTGTAAGAAAATGGGACTGCAATAGCTCATATAACCAGGTCATTGAATCTCTAACTCAATTTAGTACGATCGTCGTAGATAAGTAAGTTAAGTTCAGTTAAGTATAGTTAGGTTCAACTTAGCTAATCACCCTTATGATACAAAGATTAAGAAATGTCATCTCAGATTAAGACTTGTAGTGTATCCTAGATGACTAATAAGACTATAGAGCCTTCCAAAATAAGAGTAAGTAATAGTGATCCATGTCATCTAAGTCAGTGTCCAAAGATGTACTCTTGATGATGTGGTTAGATAGATCCATCAAGGATAAAATGGCGGATTTGGTAAAATTTTATAAACAGTCATCTGCTTATAGAGAATTTCCACTTGCTCCCTCATTTTCCTTGCATGTAGGTTCAGATGATCATGATGGCAGCAGGTTAAGGGCTAGTTAGCATATATGAGATAAAAAATGGGCAATTTTATCATTTTGTGTTTCTAGTTTATTTCCAGTTTTTTCATGTATTTGAGTACACATATTAAGATTGTTTTTTTTTTTTTTTAAGTTATTTATGATTATGCTAAGTGAGGCAATCTTTGTACTGTTTCTATCGTAATTTATGAAAAATATTACAAGGTTTTGTTTTATTTACGTTGAGTTTCCAATTATGCATGCTTATATAACCAATTTAGTGACATTTTCCTTTGAAGGGCAATACTTGTGGAAAGGGGTGTTACACATATTCAAGCAACTACAACTAGCAACCAGATTAGCTTTTTCTTATCCACTAGAAAAAAAAGGGATATGAGTAGACTTAATTAAGCAAGATAGCAAGAAGATTGCCATTTAGCAAGAAAATTATATTACAAAGTTTTAAAAAGTTTTAAAAAATTACAAAGTTTCTTAAAAAATAAAAAAATTAGATTACAAGAAGATTGCCATTTCCCACCCAAGGTTTCCTTATATTACAAAGTCCCACCCAAAAAGTTTTAAAAAGCTAAATACTCATCTTTGTTCTAATTTTTTTATATTTTATAATAAATGACCAAAATGCCCTCTAAAAAATAAATAATGTTGATATTAAAATAAATCTAATATAAAATAGTATTAAAAATAATAAAAACTTAAAAAATTAATTAAAAATTATAAATTAAAAAAGCCATTGTCGATGGTTATGGCTGTCGAAAACCTAACTAGGTGGTCAAAAACTAGCCACTAGCCATCTCGATGACGGAGGTAGCAAGTTCTGATTGCCAAAGATTTGGCCGCCTCCACCATTGGAGCTAGTTGGAAACGACTGGTTTTATGAATATTGACCGTTTTCAACTATCTCTATTAGATCTTTGGTAGTTAAATCTAGTTGTCTCTGCTATCAAGGCCAAATCTAATTGCTAATCCAATAAGGTGACTATTTTCGACCACTTTATCGTTGGCGACAACACATTTTTAAAATTTTTTTATGTTTAATTAATTTTTTAATATTATTTATATTAATATTATTTTTAAATATTTTTATAAATTTAATTTTATTATTTTTATTTAAAAAAATTATTTAAAAAGACAAAAATAATCTTTTGACTAGTTAAATTTAACGGTTGACTTTGACTAATGGATGAATATTTGATTTTTTAAAATTTTTTGTATGGCAGTTTGTCATTTAAGAAAACCTTGGATGAGAATAAGTCGTTTGGCCTTTCCTATCTTTCATTTGTAACGATAAAAAAAAGTTATTTTCACCTTCCTAATCAAGATATTTTCAATATGGTAAATATTCCCTTTTAGTTTCAATTAGAACTGGAATAAATTAATAGAATTATAAATCCCTTGATTACCCTACTTTAATTGAATTTAACTTCTCTTCGACAATCCTATAAATATAAATGACCATCCATGAGAGAAGAGAAACTAGAGTCAAATACTTTAAGATACATACACAATTGTACACATAACATTCATTGTATAGATTGTCTACAAACTAAATAATTGCTAATAGTCATAACATAGACACAGACATCCCAATTGTCAAACCAAATCACGTTGAAAATCTTGCATCTTGTTATCTTTGTCTTTTATTTTGTTCTTTGATATTCATATATCATTGTAAAATAAACGTTAAAATCTTATCAGATTTTAATTGTTATTATCATAGCATACCTTATGTAAGACTCAAATTGTATATATTGGTTAGTGACAAAAAATTACAATAATAGATATGATGCTAGATTGAATTCAATTAATAATTGCGTCAAAGTTGAGTACATCATTTTTAAACAATGAAAAATTTCTCTCTCTCTCTCATATATATATATATATATATATATATCTATTATTTTTGATTATTAATTATGCATGTAGATTATTAGCAATATAGCAATGCTTATTCAAAGTCAAGTCATTCTACGATTGAACAAGTTAGAATTTTAATATGTTATATGCTCCCCTTCTATGCCGTCAATACCATAGAAAAATTAGAAGTAAAAAGAAAAGGAGAGGAACTATCAAACTTATTAATATTTTAGTTCCCACGACTAACCTTCAAAGTTGAAAGTCAATTAAAATGAAATAAAAAATTAACATGTAGATATCTACGCAAGTGCCTGCATGCTTCCTCATAGATTGAACAAGTAAAGTTGTCCTCGCCGCGTACGACAATTCGGGTTGATCATCACGATCCACCACCACCGTCGAATCGATCAAAGTCAATGCCCTTTTCTACACGGGCTTACCTCACCACTCAGCTGTCATACGCACAGTTTCAGCCACACGACGGGCTACTATTCATACGCTCCGCATCTGGTGTGATGCATATGCTTTATTTCTTTCGCCTGAATGTGGCTTTGGTAATTTTCAAGAGTGTCTTGTGGGTGATTGTCACGCTTATTAAGCTTCTTGAACGCGTTAACAATCGTAGAATTTTATTCTGTTTTAATGGCTAGATTAATCTAGATAAGTTATTTTAGGTCTTCAAGTTTATTACACTCTGTCTGATTCATAATTTGGACCATATTTATTCAAAGTTCAAACCGTGGCCAACAGTCTGGAAAATGGACTTGATTTTAGAGACTTTAAGCTTACCGTCGACTATATAAGAACACATGCGCATACCAAGCTTCACCAGACACATTCCCAGCAAAATTAATTCATTTCCCATTTTTGTTTTTCCCACATTAACATAACAAAGTTTTTTTCCAAAATCTTGAGACAAATGGCCTCTAAAATCAGCTTCTTTTCGTTTGTGTTTCTTTTCATGATCATTTTACTCACTTCAAGTCGCATTCAGTTTGGTGCAGCCATGAGGCCTATGAAAGAGAAGCCATTACTGAAGCTATACTTTCCCAGTCACTCTCTCTCGGGCCTTAAGTTTGGTAAACCGCCTACAATTGGTGGTTCTCCTCCCACACACATCCCCGCCAGCACTAAAAACGTCCATGTCAATGAAATTCACTTTGCCGGCCAAGCCATTCGTGCACCACCTGCTTTTTCACGAAAGGTTGTTCATTATTCCGCGTCTTCTTAATCCTTTGGAGGACTACAATTGTAACTTCTCTTTCGTGCCTTTTTATGCAATGTTCCTTTATTATTATTATTTTTATTTGGCGAAACCATGCCTTCCTTTGGTTGCCAGCCAATGTTTTTTCTCTTTTTTCGGCTTAAATAAGTTAACTCAAAGCCTAAGGCTTTGAGAATAAGGTCAATAATGTGCTGTATACTTAGAAAATATAATGATTTTTTATTCGTCTTTATTTGTTAAATCATGTTCTCAAAATATACAAGAGAGTTAATGGCACTCAATGAAGTTTAATTCATCTGATTATTGATATTACAGTTTAATTTCATTGATCCTAGAAATTAATCAACTGAAAAACCATCTGAATTTGCCTATATGAGTCGACTGCGTGATCTGGTAGACTAATTACCATACAAAGTTCTCACTCGAGCTCAAACTTACAAAGATGATAAATATGACTATTTTCGATCTCATCTCCGTCTCCCTAAGGTGAAATATTTTTATCGTTTCCTTGCTCTTGCTACAAGAATTATAAAGAATCTTTGTTTCCTATCTATGAAAAATAATATCCTCTCTCCTTTTCTACCTCCCTTATTAAAGTGTTATCATAATAAACACAGTAATAAATAATTAAAATTATAATAATATTTCTATAAATTATATTTAAGAAATAAGTGCAAAGTAGAGAGAATATAAGACGAAAACAGAACATACGAGTATATATCTATCCTCATTTTTTACTTTTTAGATCGTCCTAGTACCGGCTTGTGTTAAAAAAATTCTTTTACTTAACAAAATGGGATAAAGCCAATACCCTATTTTTAGGGGCAAGTTGGCATCACAATTGGAAAGAGAGCATTTTATCATGCTATACCAATTAAATGCATGATTTGATTTGAGTGTCATACTCATTTAAATGTACATAATCCACGAGAAAGGAGATATTACTTAACGTGACGATAAATACATGTGTGTGTGTGTATATATATATATATATATATATATATATATATATATTTACAACTCTTATACATTTTAATATTTTTTAGTGACATAACATAACATAACTTGTACTCTAATAGTATGAACTCGTCTTCTCTAAAATAATGTTTCATGAAGGATTCAAATATTTACTTTCAACTCTTGGGGCAACATTTTCCACCTTCCATCTCACATCTATTCAACTCTTTCAACACGTTATTAACACATTTTTATTCTGCAAACCAAACTAATCTCTTGAATTCTTTTTGTCTCAAATGATCTAATTAAGACCAAGTTTTATGCATTTTCAATCACTTTCCTCTACATTAAAAATTAATAGAAGTTCTTCTTGGTCGCCAAGGTACTGTATATATTTATTCAGATTTGGACCATCTTGTTCAAAAATTCAAACTTATTCAAACGCTGGCCAGGTCAATAACAAAGAAACAGACTCCTCGTTTGAGATCAGTCTGTGCATGCGATTGCCGCCCTATTTATAAGTACATACGGAACTCTTAATGTCTCCAACACAACACCATTGGTTCTCTTTCTACCCGATCTCAGTTTCATTTTTCTCATTATTAAACTGCAATTTGAGAGGAGGGTTTAAAGAGAAATGGGCTCTGAAGTTACTTTCTCGACAATTTTTTTCATATTCACCATTTTGTTTACGTCAAGTACAATACAACCTGGTGCTGCCGTGAGGCCTTTGAACGAGAAACCATTGCTGAATAAATACTTTCCACGTCTGGCTCTTGCTCAGTCACTTCAAGCGGGGCCTGTGCCACCGATTGGCGGTTCTCCTTGCACGTACATCCCCGGAAACGGCGGTGGTAGCTGCCCATCATCAACATTGACTGGATCAATGAACGTTGCTGGCGACGTCGTGCGTGCACCACCTGCCTTTCCACGCATCGTTAATGATTTTGCGGTGACCTCCTGAAAGGTTAATTAATTCTGAAACAAAAAGCAAGATGCATGCAACCTCTTAAACTTGCGTGAATCCGGAAGGCTTAAATTCTTTGATTCAATATGGAACTGTAATTATATGTACAATTTTTTTTTTAAAATTCATATCTTGTAAAATACAGATAATATCTTTCTGATTAACGACTTGTAGTTTCTATGACAGATTGATAGACGATATTTCGTCCATTATTGATAAAGATGCTGTTTGAATTAGCAATGGAATAATTCATCACTCTCTATTTTTCAATCCTGGGACTCAACAGGCCACCAAGCCAAGCCAACTTACCAGAAAAAAAAAAACAGGCCACCAAGCCAAGAATCCTTCAAATCCTAATGCTAATTTTGAGACTAGTCATACATATGACTTTGATCCTATTTTATTTCTTGTCAAATATGTATACCATCTTTTTCAACATTATGTTATGTATATATTAATGATTAATTAGTGAAATAAATAATGAAATTTTCATATGTGTTTTCGAAGAGTAGTAAATTACATTTTTCCACCCAAGATTGGTTCAAAAACACTTTTTCATCCCTTGATGGCACAAAGAACACTTTTCTATCCAAAAGTAAACTTTGATTAAGAAAACTAATATTCTTAAGATAAAGTAATAATTTTGCCATCCAGATATTTCGGAAAAAAAATAATAATAACATTTTATAAATTTCACCTACATGTTTAAAGGCTTGGATTCTTACATTTTAATCTATATAATCTATTAAAAACTTTAATTGTTATCGACCTCATTCACCATTGTTACAACCTTAACGTTGTCACAAGTTTCAATCCATCACCTTCTATCTAGTCATCATCTAAGTTGTTGATGACTCTTTAATTTGACTAAGTTGTTGATGAATCAATAGAGAGGTGTCATCAACAGTAGCACCAATTCGACAAAGAGAGGGTTGTAGGGATCGAAACTCGTGATGAAAGAAAAGGGAAAGGATCAAAATACAAAAGAGAGGGTGGGTTAAGAGAGCGAGACTGTGAGATGGGGTGTCGGAGAAAGGAAGGTAATGCAGACCTATTTTATTTTAATATCGCAGGCGAAAATGAATAGGCCTATTCCTGATGGCATAAAACGTGATCCACGACTGAAGAAGACTATTAAAATTCAAATTAATAATAATATTATTATTATTTCTACATTTGACTTTCAGAAACGACTCGTTTTGCTCCTCATTACGAAGACAAAAGCACGTCTTTAACATTTACTTACCCCTTACTCTTCTTCCTCTCGTTTCCCTAATTGACCAACTTATATATTATTTACAATAATTAATAAATTAATAATCATCTTCTGTCTGACACTTCCTTAATTGTTATTCTTAATTAGAAATTAATGAGATTCTCAAACAACTTTATAATCAAGTCAACGCATATAAGTGACCTCTTGCATACGCTACCATGATTATATATTATTATTGTGTTGGTAATTTATTGTTAATGTATATATTTTTATAATATTCAAGGGTGTTTAAATGATATAATATGTGTTATACTAAGTTGGTAAATAATTTTTGGGATTTGGAGATTCATGAATGGAGAAAAACAATGTAAAAACAGTAAAATGATTTTACAAATCTCTTAACTTTAAGCGATTAGGGGGCTTGGTAATTTTTATGCAGTTAAAGGGGTTTTCAATTTTGTAATTTTTTACACGATCAAGAGAGTTGAAGTAATTTTTATGCCATCAAGAAGTTAAATGAATGTTTTACACAAGGTTAAATTGGGGACTAGATTGGATTTCTTTATGCACACAAAAGAATCACTTAATATGATGTGTGTATAATTGGTTGCAATATTGAGTCATGGTCTATATATCGAACTCAAACAAAATAAAACCCACATTATGTCCAAATCTTTCATTCCACTAAAGATATCTCACGCGAAAAACATAAAATATTCATAAACCTTATAGTACATAATGTAAGGTTTCAATATGACTTATGCACATTACACATAGTACAATATCAATGAATCCCCATGCCACACACTTTGCATATTAAATTTTCAATAATGCTCTTATATGGTAAAATATCAATATTCTCTTACATTGCGCTTCTAAAATTTCAAGAAGACCCACATGTGTTACATATACAAAGTTTTGTTTGAATGATTGAGGGTAAGGACATTTTTTTGTATTTAAATTTGGGTTTTGGTCATAGGAGTATGATCGGTTAGAATGAGAGCTTTTATAAGATCATTTTAATTAATTTCACTAAATTAATATTTATCACACACATAGACTTGATTTTTCAATGGAGTTCTTTCATAACATAACCTTTGACTCAAAACTCCTAACTCTTGAACTCAAAAGTCATGTTGTTTCAAGTCTATAAATTGAGGCTTGAATCATTTTTTTAGATACTCCATTTTCATCAAACAAAATTCATTTTTCTCTTTAGTTCAATATCATCACATCAATATTATTCATTCTTGTATTCTTAAGAAGAGTATTTAGTTGTATTGACTATTACTCTAAGGGTTTTATTCTACCTTGGAGGTGATTTGTTGTATCCTTACAACACTATATATCTGGTAAAGACAAATATCACCATATATTTAACCATAGTTGTGTGTAAAAGGGGTTAAATGCTGCATGTATAAACATATTTAATCATAATTGTGTATGAATTTTGAGTAAATATGGTATGTTAGGTATAATTATGTACGAAGTTAGCTAACGATCTAGTCATAATTATGTGCATAGTTGACTAGACAAAATAAGTTGGTTATAATTATGTACAGAATTAGCGAACATTCTAGTCTAATTATGTGTGGAGACAACTAAAGTAAATGGAAGTGTAAGGCTGACACTTGAGTATAAGATATCTGAGATATCATACAATTACTTCTATGAAGTTTAGTGCACACAATGAACGTTTAAAATTTAAGTGTCACACAATATATATATATATAGGATGGCTATTTGTGAACGCTTATAATTGCTTGTTGATAGTTAATAGTTTACTGAACGTGTTATCACTCATATGTTCACTTATGATTTTACAAGCAGGTATGATAATATAGCAATCCAGAGCAATGGAGGTCAACAAAGCTGAGACATGGCAAGCCCACATATATTTTAGCTCACTTATATTATTGACTATTTTTTTATTTGCAAAATAATATTTTGAGATTTTAAACTCCGGGCTTTTAATGAAAGTTATCCTTTGCACATTTTGCACGTGTTTTATCCTATAATGGTTTTTCTTAAAAGTTTGCAATGTTTTAAGTTTATTCATATTTTAAATAAAGCCAACTCAAAGGACAGGCCACCTTTAGGGTATTTCCACTATAGGTATATCATGGGAATAGGGTATTACATATATGTATACAAGCTAAAATGACTGAAAAATTGTTCCTTAAAAAATAAAAGGAATGTAAAATTTTTTAAATTAATACATTTAAATAAATGTGAATTAGATAGTGTGTTAACTAGAGGAGGAAATATATATTTTATAACATTCCTAGATGACTCATCTAGATATACACAAATTTACTTAATGAAAAAAAAATATCAGGCTTTTAAAATGTTTTAGAAATATAAAGCTTTAGCAGAAAATCATAAGGAAAAGAAAGTTAAAACTTTAAAGAGTGATAGAGGAGGTGAATTCTTTATTAGTGTAAAACTCATGAGTTCAACTAGTTCTATGAACACAATGCATTAAAGCAGTGTAAAATATTCCCCATAACAAAATGGTTTGGCAGTAAAGGAAAATTGTGTGTTAGTAGATATGGTTAATTTCATGTGATTCAATGTAAAGCTACTAATCAATTTATGGGGTGAAGCTTTGCTTAGTACTTGTCATGTGCATAATAGAACTCCTAGTTTAAATTATTTAAGGGTATAAGGATATGTTGCACAATGTAGGGTACTAGAATCTAAGAAAACAAAATTGGGACCAAATGCTATTAAAAGTGTGTTTATTGGATATGTTGAAAATTCAAAAGCATATAGGTTGTTGGATTTAGAATCTACTGTTATTGTAGAACCAATGGATGTGGATTTCATTGAGAATAATTTTCTTAATGATTCTATAGTTTAATTAAGAAATTATTCTACATAATAGGAAATAACAAAGTACAATAATTCAGATGTTGGTTTCTCATCCAACAAAAGAAAAGGCTCTAAAACTTCTAATGAACTTCCTAGGAGAAGACACCTAGCAAAGAAAGAAAGATCTTTAGAGATCTCATCTCCTCTCAAACCTTAGTCTTCTTGGTAGAAGGTAGTATAAGTTATGTACTTAATAAAATAATTATCTTACTAAACTTAGAAGAAGATCCGAAAACTTATGATGAAGTTATAACTTTAAGAGATTTTACCTTTTGGAAAATAGGTATAAACGATGACATGAATCTTTACTTTGATGAAATGAAAAAATATGCCTTAGTTACTAACTCAGCTTTAAAAGTTTGCATTAAACCATCAAAGCTAGAGTAAGAGTTCATTTATAGAACGAAGCCATAAATGATGAAATGATTCTTTACTTTGATACTTATGCAACAATGGCAAGAGTAACATTTGCTCGAGTAACATTTGCTCGAGTAATATTTGCTCTAGCTCTAATTTATAATTTTTACATACATCAAATAGATGTTAAAGCAACCTTTTTAAACTGTGACATAGATGAAAAAGTTTACATGGAATAATTAGAAGGGTTTGTATTGCCTAGTAATGAAACCAAAGTTTATAAATTAGTTAGATCTTTATATGGCCTAAAACAAGCTCTTAAATAGTGACATGAAAAATTTGATAGTATGATTTTATCATATGATTTTTGACATAATAATACAGATAAATTATAATATGATTTTATCACATGATTTTGACATAATAATACAAATAAATTTATGTGTTTGAACTTCACTAAAGAATATGGTGTCATAATACGTCTTCATATGAGGGACATATTGATAACATGAATTAATTTACAAGGGATAAATGATACTAAGAAGTATTTTAGCACACATTTAAGAAGAAAAATTTAAGTAAGGTAAGCACTATCTTAGGTATGAAAGTTAAAAAAGATGGTGGGGGTTATGTTTTGGTCAATCTCATTACATTGAGAAAGTAATTTCGAAGGTTAATCATTGCTTTGAATCCTTTGTCCAATTTTCTCACCTTTCCGATGATTCACCTAAAAATTTGATGGTTCTTCTGCATCCTTCAATGATGCCTTTAGAACCTCTGTCGATGCCATCGAATCCTTTAATTCGAATTCTTTGAATTTTTTCAAAGAGCTTTCATACAGTTGAACTTGAATCTCTTTGAGTCTAATTTCACATGGTCAATCTCTTCAAACAACTCAGACATCCAAACACATACAAGTCCAAACAATGCTTCTTTGCTCTTTTTTATTGTTTTTGTGCTCAACCCTTTCAGAAACTGAAATGGATCCTTCAAAACTTGACCTAAGCCTGCCCAAGTAATATCAGATCACTTTAACTCAAAAATCATGTCTCTTGGACACAAAAGTCATGTTATTTCAAGTCTACAAATTGAGGTATGAATCAATTTTTCAGATACTTAATGTCATCACATCATTATTATTCATTTTTATGCTCTCAGAAAAAATATTTAGTTGTGTTGGCTATTACTCTTAAGAGTTTTGGTTGTATCTTAGAGGAAATTTGTTATGTTCCTGCAACACCGTATATCTAGTGGGCAAATATTATCTTAAAGATAGTAATTCACATGCCTCAAAACCATTCAAACGATTCTTTGTTCAAGCATATTTTCTTCGACATCACCTAAGTACTTAAAAGTGTGAGTCGATAGATTTATTATTAATCTTTCTTTTTTTTAATTCTTTTTTTTTTTAAGTTTGGGATTCAACTTTAAATCCCATTAAACATGCCACTGTAACAACCAAAAGCATAGTTATCGAAGAAGTTGATCGAAAGCAAAACTTTCGTTTCGAAGAACAAAACAAGAGCAAAAATGTGCTTTTTCTTTATATCTGAATTGTAAAGTTGTTTTGTTTTAAGTTCAGTTAGTTCAATTTTGATTCTAATATATTAGCCATGGTCAAATTTTAAGTATGCAATTGTTGATACAGCACTTTCTCCAAGCTTGACCAAATCCTGAGAAACTTTATTCATCTAAAATTTGAAAAACTTTCTCTTCAGTGGCCTTAACGAAAGAAAAAAATAAAAAACAATTTGCTCCTATGTATTCCACATTATGCCGCAGACGTACAAACTGCGTAACGGATGTAGGAAATATAATGATAAATAATTAAAAGAACAGCAGAAGCTTATGGTTGTAAGTTTTATCCGTCTTTCACGTCCTGTTTTTCACCCACTATTATGTTTCTCCTGAATTCATTTGGCTAATGAATATGAAACCCGACCCTCAAGTTTCTGAATTCGAGCCTCTGATGGGAAGTAATTATCCTTCATTATCGATTGGCAGCCACACCAAATGTGAGCACGGGAGATGGATAAGCGCCGGAACGGTGCAAAACATTGCCGGCCACGTTCATCTCCTTGACCAGGCAGCCGGGGCCGCTGGTGCCTGGAATATAGGTGCATCCGGAGCCCCCAGGAGGAGTGACCGAACCCTTTTGAAGAGACTGCAATTGTATTTCTCTATTCAACATAACTTCTTCATGCAAAATCCTACCAGCTTTGCATGGCTGGATATGTACAAGAAGAAAACGAAGAAGAAGAAGAGCTGCCAAAATAATATTGTGAAGAGTAGCCATTGTTAATATTCTTAAGTATGAAGGTTTACATGAAGAAGTGAGGATATTTATAGCAAGGAAATCTGAAAAATGTGGTTACTGCTGTTATTTGCAGAAAGATTTCGACAATTGACTACTGGGTTTATTTATCCAAAAAAAAAAAAAAAATCGAAGAAATTGAAAGGGTCATAACTCCATAAGCACGTTAAATATGAGGGTTTTGAACTTTTTCCCAGGTTTCTTTTTCAACCTAACCATATATTAAAATAATAAAGATTAAGCTTAATTAGTTATGGGATTAGGCAGTTGATAGGGTCTTTGATTGTTTTTATTGATGAGTTTTGGCTTCTGGGGGTCTTTTTTCTCGTGAAAGGAAACTTCTTGGGGACTACAATTGCTTGGACCTTGAATGTTCTCAGTCACCACTGGAAACCTGCTTACTTTGAACAAGATTATTAAAGGGCTATTTGGAGTTCTTGTAACCTGCCACGATTAAGAATGCTTTTGCATCAGTCAAATACAGGACTTCTGCACTATTTCTACTTTGGCAATACTGAAGTTCGTCACCAGAGTCAAAGTGTAGCTGGGACAAGCAACTAAATATGGGTGCTAAAAGCCGCCGTCTGCCAACAGATCCAAAGGCGGTAGTCGGTCACAATTAGAACGCAGAATTTTTCAGGATGGATCGAGGAAAGAGAGCAGGAAGCTTGAGAAGTATAAGTTCTAGTCTCCATCAGCTGGTAAAGTCGAAATCTTCAGAAGAGATGATTGTGCACGACAAGAAACAATTTGAGATTATACTAAAAATAATTAACTACGCCCGACTAATACTTGGGGCGTACAGGCATTTGCGGTTGACTGAGTTTTCATTATTGTTATGTTACAGAAAAATTACTGTTTGCAAGAATTTCTGAAACAAAAACAGAATAATAAATAATAGGAGCAATTTGCCCAAAACTTGCTGACAGCAGAGTTCTGAATCAAACTATGTTGGATGATCAAAAGGCATTCAAATCAATATGTAATTATCATGTTTTAGCAAGCACCAGTAGGGTGGATCCAACCCAGCTTAACAAGGGTAGGCCTAACTCAGAAATTCTTCAACAGATTGGTTTCTTCGGTGACTTCTCATCTTTTATAGTTAAACTTTTTCTTACCTAACATCTTCCCCGATGATTTTTCTTCGTCTCTATTAGTTTCTTTGACAAACTCGCTAGTTTGAACAAGTCAAACTAACCCTTATTGAGAATCAGCCGGGCTCGAATCCACCCCCTGAGCACCAGCATAATTTTATTAGCATTGCCTCCTAATGCAAAGTGTAACTTCCTCAGAAACACAACAGTTTCCTTCTAAATTCTGAAGCAATGTATTGCAGCAGAGAGATGGATGCGGTGGCAATTTAGTCAAACAAACTGAACCCCTTATCATCATCGCTTTCTTCTTTAGGCTCCTCCTGCAAGAGATAGGTCAACAAAATGTAATTATAAAAATAAATGTAATGAAATTTTTATAAAAGCAGTAAGATTTGTGCACAGAATACAAATGAATTAACGACAATACTCCAACTTTAAGACCTTTCGCAGGTTCAAGCGTATTGGGCAGATTCAACCAAGAGAAAATTGTTAAATCTAAACAGCTATTAATGATTTCTTAAATCCTAATCGGAAGTCTCAATCAAATAAATAAAATGAAGATAAATAATAACACAAAAAATAATTCAAAATCAAATGCTAAACAATCAGCAAGTCTGTCTGGTACACCATCATATGTTCCATAATGCATAAAATTAATGATTCAGTCTCCAGAAACTGTCACGACCGCCAATATAGTTCTCAAATAACCCATCAACCAAGTAATATCTACCACCTAAAAATAAATTTCAAATCTACACAACTTTTTCCATTTATATTTTATAAAATCTATCTATGAAATTGATAAAAGGGGACAGAATAACATAAATCCTATGTTTTCAGAATTTTACTGAGCAGCAGTGACGAGCTGTTGATCAAATATTAAACCATTAACCAAAACCAAAATACGTCAAAACCACATTTTATCAAAAAAAGAAACAAAAACTAACTCAATAAAGACAAAGGCAGAAACACTCTTTACATAACATTTCTTTTTTCTTATGGAAAGTTTACAACCTCACTCCAAATCCAAAACCCAACAATTCCCTCAAATACATTATTACAACGGAAAAACAACCCTTTAATTGGCGGGTTAACTCCGTCGTGCCATCCTTCACTGTCCATTTGAAGGTCGGAATACCGTGTAGCCATTAACACCACATGCCAAATTTGAATACTCTGGGTGGAAATAGGGGTAACCATCGCCAAGTAATGATAGATCAGAACCAGCCATCTGCCACACAGTTGGAACCATTCCATCTATTTGCCCATTTGAATAATGCACTGCACTAGTTTGGGGAATATATTCCCTTACTGAGTCATAAAGGCTGCCAGAAGAACTATAGCACCGGTGGAACCCATCATCATGGTAACTTCTTGTCCGTTCAAACCTACATGAGCCAGCTGAGTCACCTGATATGCTCATATCACATGGCAAAGAAAACTGTCGATTTAAAACATGTGGTCCATTGCTAAGAGACCGAAAGGCTGTGCTTGCCCTAGCTGCCACCCCGGCACCATGTTCTTCATCAAGTAGGTCATTGATAATATCAAGGTGAGGAAATTCATCTGCCAATACACCTTGGGCTTGTCTTCCAGATGTACAGGCAAAAAACTCATTACTAAAGTGCTCCCTGGATCCGGAGGGCACAGACTTGCATAAATCAAGGTTTTGCATATCATTGCCCAGGGAGGAAGGATCACGGTGCATCATTATGTTGCCATCTCTTTGGGAACTCTCGACCCACTGCTGCCCATTCTGCAAGACATCCTGAGAGACCACGCCAAAAGGAAAGCCTGACTGGACTGGATTTGGTTCCATCCTTTCTGAGCTCTGGGATACATACATAGGTGCAGATACCAACCCAGGCTGTGGTGAGTATGCCTGTGATGGATTCACCCCCAAACCCGGAGAGCTAGGATGAGTTAAACCAGCTGAACTTGAACTAACAAGGTTTCCCAATTTGGCATTTCTATATGACTGGGGAATGTAACTATGAGTAGCAGGTGAGAGATCAGGACCTAACCGCCCAGCTGCACTAACTGAACGGGCAAGTAGTGGGGAAGTATGGACCATGGAAACAACAGGAGCACTTGGCCGAGGACCAGGCCCAAGAGGGGCACTAGATGGCCTTGACATCATAGGCAGTTTCTGTTCCAGGGGTTTTTCAGTTGGCTTTGGCACTGCAGACTTCAGGATCTCAGATCTGCCCATCTCAGATCTAACCACAGCAGTGGATTGGGATGAAGTATTCAATGCTGCTATTTGATCAGTCTGCTGCTGGCCATTTGGAGTCAATTTGATATTTGGAACAGGATCTGCAGTAGCAGCACTCTTTGGATCTAACTTTAATTGGGCACTGGACTGCATATTTCTAGGTGGACTTCTTGAAGAGGTCAATACAGCTGTTGTGTTCACTTTAGCTCTTTCTGTATCCACTGGATCTTTGATAATCGATTTCTTTTGTACTGGAACAACTTCTTCCTATTATATGAAAAGTAATTCCCATCATGACAACACTCAACAAAAAATTCAAAATATAAGTACAAAAATTTTTTACATAGCCCTTTGAAGAAAAACTAAAAGCTTTATTCATGTAAAAAACTGTGCACAAGACATCAACAAGAAAATCTTCAAATATTTGAGTAAACATTCATAAACTACCTTCAAACAGTTTGAAATAAAAGATGCGTCTGCAAAGAACATTTACTAATTCATTTGCATATGTCCAAAGTAAGTAGTAGGAATAGGTTTTGTTCATTATCTATAAACATGAACATGAGTAGTGTGACAAAAGATGCAAAAAAGTAAACAACTTCATCGACCAAAGATAGTGATCACCAATATACATATATTATGTTAGCACAACTATGACAATTTATTATAAATATAAATATATTATGTTAGCTCAACAAAAGGATGAATAAAATAGAATGATATGCCCAACAAAATTTTTGTAAATAATATTAATAATAATATATGGATAAAACACTAATTTTACAATCTGCTTATGCGATAAAAGTCAAACAATGATTT
This sequence comes from Anacardium occidentale, assembly GCA_026122585.1. Lineage (NCBI taxonomy): Eukaryota > Viridiplantae > Streptophyta > Magnoliopsida > Sapindales > Anacardiaceae > Anacardium > Anacardium occidentale. The sequence continues at coordinate 347,410 of JAJEJH010000273.1, forward strand.
CTTTTGAAAGTGACAAAAGAACGAAAACTTGTTTCCCACAAAATAAATCAAACAAGCAAAACAACTTTGAAGACATAGAAAGCTAACAAATAGATGAAGTCAATCAAAACTAACTAAAATGCTTCTAACATCTGTGCCTCTTTAAAATTTGCAAACTAAATAACATGATATGAAAGAGAATTGTAATATACCACCTTCTTGGCAACATGCTGTTCAAGCCACTTCGGCTGATCCTGCAAGGATGAAACAACTGACTCAGACTCAGATTCACCAGCCTTATTGCTTGGAGAGACATCATTATGCTCCCCCGCATCTGTTCCACACCTACAAGGCTGTTCATCTGTTTCATTTGCCCAATTACCTCCATCACGTGTCACCTTACCTTGCTGGCTCTTCCCTCTACAAATTCAAACAAGCCAAGTTAAATGAATTCTGAATGTTCTGTTGTAGTACAAGTAAAATTAATGTAATTATTTATTTACCTGCTAGGTGACTTCTGATTTTGGTAGTTTAAGGAGTTCCCTTTAGAAGGCCCATTCATAACAACTGACGGGACAGAATCAGTAGAACATGTTGATGAACTATCATCCAATAAACTCCTTTTTTCAGCCATACCATTTGGTACAGATGACAGACCACAAATTCCACTGCTAGTGGCTTCCATGGGAGGTGTAACTTCGGATGTATCAGTATCCCTGTCTTCTGAATCATGCTGAAGCACTTCAGCAACACCATCAACTGAATCAGAAACGTCTGAAATATCTTCCAGCACATCAGGCTTTTCAAGCACAGGCCGTGCTTCTTCTGGAATAGATTCCTTTTTCTCATCACTAGGGTTTTCTTCCTCAAGCTTGTCCTGATTACCAGCACTGGGCCTTTCATCCCTCTTTTTTTCTTTCCCTTTGCGATTGTTCCGTTTCTGCTTGGCCTAAAATATACAACAAAAAAGGAAATGGTGTCACGATCCAAATAAAACCAAGCAATGCATGACAAAACAGCAAACACTTTAAATATTGGCATATTCATCAATTCATTATAAATTTGCAAAACTCAATAATAAAAATATGCACTGACAACAAATATTGTAGCCCAAGAAACGATGCAGCAGCAAAAAGCATCTAGCAGGTGATATTGCATGTCAGCTACTCCGATAAGAGACACACAACAAGTGCAATCATAAAACAAAAATCAGGTGACAAGGCCAAAAAGTGATCATGTGATGACAAATAAATCATAAATGTCAATATAAGCTCAAATTTCCCAAATAAATTTTATAAGATATACTCAAACAAGTCAATTCAATAGGAAATAAAAGGTCTCTGGTGTCTCCTTGTAGAATAAAACCTCAATTATAGCTCTCAGTCTAATCAAATGAAGACTAAGATATCATACCTGCTTTTTCTTTGTTTTCTTCTCCTTTTCAGCAGCTCCACGTTTCGCCTTCCGCTCACTTTCAGCCAGCCATGCGGCTTCCTCTTCACGAATTAGCTCTTCTTGCCTCCTCAATGCAACAGCTTCCTGATAGGCAACTTCAATTTTATTGCTGCATGCAATGAACATAGCTTAAGCATCCATGTTTACTGAGAAGCAGGTAATATATAATCGTTACACTAGAACCTCTAGGCTAAAAAAATCTCAAACAGCATAATCAAAAGATAACTTTGCAGTAAATTTTAACAGTAAGAAAACCAACAAAACTTTGCATGCGAGGTATCAAGTAATGAATTATTAAAAAATAGGAATCTGTAGAAAGCATTGGAAAATATAGTTAGCTTACATGCCAGAAACACTTGAACCTCTAGGCCAAAAAAATCTCAAACAGCATGATCAAAAGATAACTTTGCAGTAAATTTTAACAGTAAGAAAACCAACAAAACTTTGCATGTGAGGTATCAAGTAATGAATTATTGAAAAATAGGAATCTGTGGAAAGCATTGGAAAATATAGTTAGCTTACAAGCTAGAAACACCTGCAAACATTAATAGAAAACTCAAATTGCCTGTGTGATTGAGTTGTGGAGAAGACAGGAATTTTTCAGCCATTTGGCATGTATGATAAACAAATATACTACCTGAATATATGGGCAAGGACAAAAATTTCCACAGTCCTACGCCCCAATTCTGTAAGACGCCTTTCATCCCGCTCAATGGAATCCTTGTTAAAGTCCTCCCCAGAGCTACCATCCTAAATACACAAAAATACATGTTACTAAGTCATTCAATGAAATATATGGTTAGAGATTTATATATTGAACCGAGTTATTTTAACTAAAAAATGAAACTTCCACTTCCATGAGATTCCACATCCTAATAATATACCGTGAGCAGCATCAATTATTTTCCCTCTAATTGAAAATTTTCTCCATCATCTTTTTTTTTTTTTTTTTTTTTTTGTAGCAGAGGCATTGGCAATGTAATTTTACAGAAACAACCATCCATAAAATAATAAAAGTGAAAAAAACAAAGGACAATCAAAATCTTTAAGGTATTTAACTAAAGACACAGCAAACACAACTGCACGTGTGAAACCTCTCTACCACGACCAAAGCTGCCACCAAAATTTCTCTACTGCAAACAAAACTGGTCCACCAATGCAAAAATATGCCACCAATAGCCAATACCACCATAACCAAAATACCCAGGATCAACTCATCAAATAACCAAAAAACCTACCCTACCAGAACACAGCCTTAACCAATTAACCTTTTAAGGGTTAAAATGATTCAATTAAAACTAACATATGCATACACAACATCGTTGGTTCAGAATTTCAGAAAGGTCCAGAACAATTAATCACAACCCATATGATAAGAAGTCACTCAAACAGAAATGTGCAAACCTCCTCCAAAGAAACAATTAAAAGGGATGAAAGCAACAAAAGCTTCATAGCATCTATTAAAAGATTAATTTGAATCAAACAACTCATGACTTCTCCAGTTCATATTAACCAAGGGGATAACTCATTATACCAGAGTTACAGAACCCACCTTCATACGATTTTGAGGACCTTTCTCATCTTTTGGAGGCAATGGTTCCAATGCAGCCCTCTCTAGTAGTAGCACCACATCATCCACCAAAACAAACATATCATTCTCTACATGAATGATAGGAGCTGGAGTTTCCTCAGCATCCAACAACTTTGGTCTCACCTTGTTGCACTTAGCCTGCCCTTCAAGAGCCTTCAATCCACTATACAAGGAATCCATTACCAAAGTAGATGTGACTTCCTTTTCTATAAAAAAGTGCTTTACAACTACTTTCAGAATTACATCTGTTTTCTCTCTAGACATCCGGCGCCTAGCATTTTGGTCAATTCCCAACCAGAAAGCACAGAAGCTGCAACCACAGCAATACATACAACACTATCAAACATGCAAAGTCCTTCATTAAAACCACATAAAATTCATGGAAAATGCTCCAAACCACATCTTACCAAAGTAATATACCATCTTATAGGAACAATCAACACTATAAGCCAACCAATATGAATATACAATACCTTGACCACCGAGCTTTATCTTCTATCAACCTCCCAAGCTTCCCTCGCCTTTCTTCTACAAAACGCCGACATATTTGCTCTACATTTGTCAAATATACCCTAACAAGTTCTCTCCTATACTGACAATCAAGGCATCGAAAAGGGCGATCTGATTTCTCCCTACAAACCAAATGCAAAAAAAAAAAAAAAAAAGACCACACGTTTATGTAGAGACAGATATCAAAAGGAAAATACAAACAGAAGTAAAACAACAAAAAATCTTCAAAATAACACAGAGTTACAAGGTTAACAATTCAAAAGAGAGAATGACTTGGGAGATATCATGTTATGAAATGCAATATATAGCATATTTTATGACAATTTAATAACATAACACATTTAGGTCCAGAATGGGGTCACAGAAAAAAATAATTACTGCGTTGTAATGGTACTAAAATACTCATAACTGATTATCAAAGTTAGTAAGTTGCCACAAACATAAGTATATTCACTTTTCATTCAACAAAATTCATGTAAAAGGCTAACAATTTACAGAATACTCATCTTTATTCATGGAAAATCTTCACCAAGTTTAATTCATTAAAGACCATAACACAAGACATTCGCATAACAAGAACATATAACTAAACTATCCTTGCAAGAACATAAAGGAAATTCTATATGAAATTTACTTTGTCAAACAGATGAAGCATCAAAGATACCTAATGACTTGAACTTGAGCCTTAATAATTAGAGTGTCACCATCTTTAAACCCATCAGACACTTTTGAAAGCTCCATAAACTTTTTCCAACCCCAGTCATGCTCTTTCTTCCAAAACCGATGCAAAGTATCTGCAAAATTTGCATTTACTAAATTATAAATCACAGACCTGGATATGCTAAACAAAAGCTCTCTTCTAAGCAAACCAACCAGAATATTTTGATTTCTTTGGATCTTTATTTACAACAGCTATTGTAAACTGAGCAAAATGACTCCAGCCTGTTTCAAAAAGGGAAGAAAAACCACATGATTATAGCCATAAAGATTCTAAAAAAATAGTTCATGCACTATGAAACGCACTGATGATATCAAACCTGGTAGGAGTTTGTCATGATTTGCAACACAGAGAAACAATGACAGATGATTGCAAACATCACAGCCCTGGGGATATATTAAAATATACCTGTGACCGAGAGCAGAAAGTGTTATTGTATGCAACAGATGTAGAAACTTTTCAATCTATAAGATGGAAGATATGACCCACTAGAGCAGTTAATGGAAATAAATTAACAACCTTCGACTTCAATGAAAAATTAACAGTAAACAAAACTCCCAAATTTACAGATGAAGAACCCATCATACATAATGAAGAATTATGCACATTGCATAGAAACATAGATACAATATCACAAGAGTCCCTTTTGACATAAGTAAAGATTAAAAACGAATGAGAAGAATTAGAACTATCTGAAAATTCAAAAAGCTGATCTTTCATAGTGTTAAAAATGAGCAAAGCATCTGAAGGACATATATTACCATGCGTGTTTCTGTCACTAAACACATGTGCAAAGATTTAATCCACACAAATTGATGAGAAAAGCAATGGAAAAACTAATTATAATGAAAAAAAGAATGAGAAACATTTCAGACTCAAAAGCTCATACCATTTATAGCCACCAACTTCAAATGCATTACTACGGAGTTCTCGTTTGCTTATCTGTGAAAAATTCTCTATTTTCCAAGTGTATTTTCCATATAACTCAGAAGGTTTTCGCCCTATAAAGAAGTAATCTTAGTTATAGAAGTAGAATGGTCTAAGGAAATGATTAAACATAGCAAAAATAGAAAGAAGATGTGCCAGTATTTCTCATCATGAATAGAAAATGTAGAAACAATACATGTACAGCTGTGTCGGTCAACTCCCAAAATTAGACAACTATATTGGAAAAATAGCATACATAGACTCCATTAGCATTATCTCCACACTCAACCGCCTATTTGCATGAGTAACCATATAGAATAAAAAGAACCCTCCATAAGGGTAACACCCAAAAGTATGCAAGTCTAAACAATTAATTAGCATAATAAAGAAAGATCTATAACTGTAATAGGCTCAAAAAGGTCTAAAACATCTAAGATAAAGCATCTTATTATAGCAAGCTCACTTATTCATCTATATATAACATATTACTAGCAATGTATGTGGAAGATGGTTTCCACCTTAAACAGTTTAAGATATAAAAAAACACAGCAACATAATTTATCTCAAAGACAATGACTACACAGTGAAATCATATTCAATTTTTTATTGTATGACCATCTTCTTACTTAGCAGGGAATAAAGAAAAGAAAATGTAAAACCTCTAAATTTCTCATTCTTCAACATAGTTCACTTAGTCCACTATTGCTTTGGAAAGATAAATACGTCACCCTAGATGCATAGTACCTTAATTCATCTAAAAGATTCCAGGAAAAGGAATCAAAAAGGGAAGCAAACTGTCAGTGCGTTCACTTCCCTGGCACTTTTTGAGACCAGGTAGTACACATTATCAGGTTCATAAATAAGTATGAAAACTAGTGAAGCATAACCAATACATAATATCTAAGAGGTAATATGGTCTGTCAAATTGCCAAGCAAGGAAATAAAATACAAGGCTTTAGAATTTCAAACAAAAGGTTTGAATACTAATAATTTGATGGTATTGCAACTTAAATAAATATCAGGTGAACACATAATTCAAGTGAAAAAAGCAAGAAAGTGTTCAAAAGCATTTAGGCACCCACAAACCACGTGCCTACCAAATCTCCATCTCCACCACATATTATCCCATGACCAATTATAATCATCTATTTATTCAATCAAATAATAGTAGGGTGTCAAAAGTATTAGAATTTGAGGAAATGTAATTTTCACCCCCTCGCTCCTTGGGCTGCATAGAAATTGTATAATAATAACCCATAAGCTGAAAAACTCATAGAGAACCATATAAATGATCAAAGTATTTTCTTTTGATAATACTTCAGATATTTCTTTATAATTCTGATATCTCCTCCATTCAGAACTTAGAGGTTAAAGCTATTCACGCTAAGAAAGAAATTGCAATGTTTGTTGGAATCAAAGATCAGAAACTCATTCACTATAGGGTGTGAAAACCATACAGCCATCATCGTCATCATCGTCGGTGTCCCAATAAGGGGGTGAAGTTGATGGAGTTCCATTCTCTACCTGCTCAGAAGACCGCCACTCTGCTAGTGCTTCCCCTGACTGGCATTGCTGTCCAGTTGAAATACCCTCCACAGACCTCGCCATTCCAGCCTCCTCGCTTGAAACCCCCGCCATTTCCACTCCAGAATTCTTTCCCGCACACTCCTTCCACTCCACTCCCTATATAACAACACACCCACGTAAAAAATAAATAATTAAAAAAAGAGTCAACATCAGCTCTTAAATATCACTTTACCCAAAAGTAAACGTTAAAGAAATTACAGACGCTACAAATGCATCAAAATATTAAAAAAATTAATAAAACACACAAATAAGACCACAAGTACACCAAAAACCATCTCAATTTTAAAGCTAATAGGTTTGCAATTCAATAACAAAGTAACAATAATTAAAAAAATATATGTGTTTGGCTTCTGAAAAATTTTCATCGCTATACTGAGATATTATAGTTTTCAATGTCCGTAAAAGGATATTAATACAAAACACACAAAAAAAAAAAAAAAAAAAAAAAACAAAGGAATCAGAAATGAACTTGGATATCAAAACCTCAAAAACCCAGTTAAAGAATAATCAATTAGATTGAAAAGTGAAGAAACAATTAAAAGAAACAATAACGCAATAATCAAAATTACAAAGATAAACCCAATTACAATACACGACAAAAAAAGAGAAAGATCGTCGAGTGAAATCCCCAAAACCCCAATCAAAATGAAACCCTAAAACAGGAAGCGAAAAATCACGGAAATGAAATCAAAAAACAGCAGACGACATCGTATAGATCGAACCTGAAACGGAAGACCAGAGGCTTGTTCCCAAATTGGGTTATGTCAGCTCTTTCAGATTTTAGAGAGAAGAGAGAGAAAGACAGAGAGGGGTCCAATACAAAGGAACAGCTAGGGATGAGAAGAGAGAGCAAGACCGAAAAAAGGAAATTTTGTTGCTCGATTTATTTATTTTAATTTCGATTTTGTCTTTTTTATTTTTTATTTTTATAAAAATATACGGAAAATAAAAGAAGCAGTATGAGGACGAGGAACAAGAGAGTGGCCGAGTTGGTTTGGCTTTGATTTTGTTTCCCCTCTAACCTTTTTCTCCTCTATTTTATTTTATTTATTTTTCTAATTATTACTTAATTAAGGGCAAATATAAATAAATGGCAGGTCGGTGACAAAGATTGGAGAGCCGAACAGGGAGGTGGCGGAGGTGGCGGAGGTGGTGGCGGTGGCGGCTCTTGGCTGCACTAATTTTCTAGGTTAGGCCTCATCTTGAATGGCTTTATGGTCCCGCTTTTTTTTTTTTTTTTAATTTTACTATTTTTATGACTAAAAACTGGCAGCAGTAGGGTTTGGGATGATATGTCCTGAGATTAAATGGGCCGGGCCTGGGCCGGAGGGTTTTAGATGGGCTTCCAGATGATGGCTTGGATTTATGGGTCGGCCCATCAATTATGTTTGATTAATAATAATAAAATATTAAAATATAACAAAATTATTTCATTTTGTCAATCTTTTAATAACGAAAGGATAAAAAAATATTACGTTATCTTAACAATAAAATATTATTGAATTAAATAAGATAATATTAATAATAAAATATAAGTTATTAAAATAATTTTTTATTCACATCAATCAAATGCATTTTTTGTTACATTTCGCTTAGAAGCCACGATAATATTATCTTATATATTAATCACATAGTTTGACTATAAAATTGAAACCATTTTAGTTGAAAACCTAGACTCTAGAACTATATTATAAGGAACTAAAAATAAATTGATGAAAATAGAGGTGGATTCTAATCGATTTAAGTTTTGAACAGATTTGAATCTGAGAATGGAGAAAGAAAAAGCTACTATTTCAATAATGTAACAACAAAAAGAGTAACACTATATAAATTAATTTATATACACTTGGTATATCCAATCCTTTCCAAGTAGCACCATGAAGAAAATAAGGAATGACATGATTAAAGGTTTGATTACCTAAAATCATATTTTTAATTCCATAATAATGATTAAAGGTTTGATAACCTTCCTAATTACATTTTAATAAAATGACTTAATTATAATTAATGATTTGAATATAAGTTTCCTAATACTATTGTCCTAATCTTACAAGTACTTTCTTCTTATACATATTTCTAACACCTTTTTCACATATTTTATGGTAAACACTTAGGAGTATATGAGTGCCCAATCCATCACATTTCTTGTAAGTATATGAGTGTCCTTCAAGCTTAAATACTTTTGAGTAATTAACAGTTTACCGTCTTGGATCATTTAAATGCATAAATTGCATTTTTTTTCAATTCAAAATTTAACATTATGAACAAAATTGAATCTTATGATTATGTACAAAAATTATAATGACACTATTACCCCTAGTTCGTTTTTTTTTTTCTTTTAGAATTTTTCATATTATCTGATTTACCGCTCACTGAATCCTTCTCCATAGCTACCACCTTCCGTAGCACTTTCTTTGCAGTTTTTCTCATGCCCAATCATCATAACTCAAAAACCTAATCAAACAGCTCACCAACCTTTAGGAAATTGAAGATGAATATTATACCTCTTCACAATGTGTGCTACTCTTATTTTTGTAGGCTATGATCGTTATGCATAGCCCAAATGTGAACTATGTACATTGATGCTTGTGCTTTCTTTGTCGAACACCAATATTGTCGCTTACAAATAGGTATATTGTTTGTAGCAAAGTTTTGATGGATCAGTAGAATGATACAAGACAAACCACATGACTAAAGGTTTTAAACAGATGTCTAGAATTTATTTCACTAAAACATTCAATTGTTGGGTACCAATCAAAAAGATTGACTTCATCTAACTTGTTCTCTTTTTCAAGAATGGATTACAAACTGATATTGGATGTCATGGTGGGTAGCATGATTCTACAAGTGCAAATGAAAATGAATTAGTAATTATTAATTTACATTTAAATTAGGTCTTTAAATTAGATATTTCCACTATTTTTATTCAAGTCAATATCCTTTTTTATTAAACTTGAAAAGTCATGATAGACATTTATAATGGATCGAGATCTGATCAAATTGAATTAACCCTTTGCTTTGACGAATAAGCTTAAGCCATAGGTAGGACAACAATCCAATTAATGAAAACCCATGGTCTAAAGTTAGGTGTTAGCCCATCAAACACATGTGACCTTGATTATGATTCTGAGCATCAGTAGAATGGATACATCATATCCTCCAACACTAATAAATGCAAACCCTACTTAATCTCTAACACACTCTATTTTCACTTTGGTTAAAAAGCAAAGTATGTTAGTTAAGTTAGATCTAACATAATTAGCATGCGATTTTCCAATTAGAAGAAATATACCCTTTACTTTGGTGAACAAGGTTTTGACAAACAAGTGCTTAACCAAGGTGTTACACTAAAAGGCGATCAAGACTTAATATTTCATAAATGAGGGATTTTGATTTTGGTCTCGCCACTTTTATGTTAGCATGTAAGGTGATAAACATACAACCTTAAACATCCTCTGTAATGTAAAATATGTGTTGGTCTTATACTTTAACTAATACTAAATTCCTAAGCCATAAGGGAATAACTAATCAACCTAAGTTCTTAATTCTTTAAGCTTGAGTCTTCAAGTACGTTGCCTCTCCTCGCTTTGGTCTTCAAATAATTTCTAACACTTTATTTCCTAATTATTCTACAAAATGAAAAATAACACCTATTCTAAATTTACAATAATAAATATAAGAACTTCAAGCTATATTTAAGGGAATGAAGATGAGAAGAAAAATTACATCTAGAATTATGAGAAAAGGAAAGACATGCAACTCCTATTTAAATTTACAACATACATACTTAAACATAATACCAAACATTTATGGACAAATCGAATAGATACACCGAGCACCATGTATAAATACACCAATACATACACATTAATCAAAGTTAATAAATTAATTTTAATTAGGTTTCAATGTTAAATTACATTTTTCCCCTCAATTCTTTTCAAAGTTATAGCTCAACCCAAAAATAAAAAGGGAAGATAACACACAAGGGCATGTAAGTTGTGCACATGGTTGTTTATTATGCTATGTTTAGATTTTATCAAAAGTCCAAAAGGTAGCGCAGGTATAACATGTGGGTAACACACGATCATGTATATAAGCATGTCAAGAAAGATTCACACAATCATGTGCCACACAAGGGAGATATGCATAACGTATGCAATGTAGCATCCCATGATTAGAAATGCTTTTTTAGGCTAGAGTTTGGGGTTAGATGTGAGAATTAGCAATAGATTTGGAGTTAGAAGAGTTTAGCAGTGAGTTAGTAAGTTTTTATAGCTTATGTGGCCTGCGCATGATTCTCTTTGGGAAGTTTCTTTCATGCAAAGCATGGAAAATGAAGTTTCTTCATTTTCCTTTGTGCATTCCCGTGCACCCTTGTAGAATGAGAAAGAAAGTTGTTTTAATTGCTTCATCACTCGTCTTTATCCATTTTTAGCCAAATTTTCCTTTTGTTTTCAGAGAATCCTAATCCTAGAGGTGATATTCAGCAACCAGCAGCTCCAAATCTAGCAAAAGAGTAAGAATTTGCTAGAGAGAAAGATTAGAGCATCTATGGCAAGAGGTAAGTATTTTCTTGCTTCTTCCTTGAGTTTTCCAGAATGTGTTTGATGTATGATGAGCTATGTTGTGATTCCAGCATGCTTTGTAATTTATATGCTTTGGTTACATGTTGATATGATGAGGATGAAGTGAGTATAATGGTAATTGCCGCCCATGGACATGTTTGATGTGTATATGCATGATCTTGAAGTTGTGGGTTATGGATAAAATTGAAGTGTGTTTGTGTGTTATTTGAGTTGATAGAAGTGTATGAAATTGTTTGATTGTTGATTAATTAAGTTTGGATCGAGATTCTGCAAGTTTCAGGCATGTTTTGTCGACACAAAGCAAGGCGCACACGTCTGTGTGCACGTTTTGTACACGATTGAATTTAGAAAGGGTCACGATCGTACGTAAGTCAAATGTGAGAAAATGCATCAGAATTCCAAAACCTAGCATGACCAGGCTACATGGTTAACACACGTCCTTGTGCATCAGCATGCACACCCGTGCTCTAGTAGAAACTTAGAAAATGAATGGAAAATGAAGCATAAAGTATGGAAAACCTTCCTAATGGTCATTTAAACTTATAAGAAGATAAAATAAGCTAAAATAAGGCGTCATGAGCATATCATAGCATGACATGCTAAAGTATTATCAGAAAAGGGAATCAAGGGATCCAATTGCATTATTTATTCAGCATTCAGAGCACGATATCTAGGTCAGTTATTAGGGTGAACTCGATGGGACATCTGTGAGATTTCAATCTTTTGACTACGGTCAGATCGTTTCAGTTTCAGTTTACCGGTCCAAATACTAGTCTATTATATTTCAGCTTTCTAACACTTCGTTAGTCTATTTTAGCCCACATAGTCAAGATGTCGAATCTTTGTATTCATCAGTTTGATCAGTATAGTAGGTATATTTGGCTACATAGAGTTTCGACATACAGTGAGTGAGCATGTTTGCTTGTTAGATTGTGGCCTAAGGGTCCATTGTATGATTGCATGGCACAGTACCATGTCATTCATCTCATAGCATGAATCATCATTTCAATTCAATAAATAAAAATAAGCAATATTCAGATAAATAACCAAGTGAAATATATCAGTATTTAGGTCAACGCCATGTATGTGTTTTGTCTTGGTGCATGTATAGGTTGAGGGAAGTAGGAAATGTTTACTGGGTCATTTTATCACTCATTCTTTTCCTTCCTTCCTTTCTTATAGGTATGTGTGATGTTGGTGAGGCTCGGGTGGACCATGGTTGACGGAAGGAAGCTCCAGCTTGTTTCAGATGGCCTGGTAGGATTATTTTTGTTGTACAAATACTTGTATTTTGATACAATGTGTATACGCATATATATATATATCTGTGTGTGTTTCTTTTCAGCCCACTATTGTGTGATAATAGTTTTCTAGCTTCTGCACGCATGTATATGTTTTAACTAGCAGCAGTTTCTTTTTGTAGCATTCCTGTCATGTATACCAAGTTTTCAGCATATTATTATTAATATTCTTGAATAAGCACAGTGATCAGCAGCAGTGGTATACACGGCAACGGGTCTTACATGCAACCCATGTATTTCACGCATGCATAAGTGTGTTTCTTTGACACAAGGTTGTGCATTACTTGAATTTTAGAAAATTATAGTGAAGGAAAGGTTTGAAAATCTTCCAAAACCTGATAAATTGATACTATTAAGCAAAATTAAATTGGTCTAAAGGAAATTTACTACCTCATATTAAGATTAAGCCAAATGGCCACATTTTTCAATTTCATCAATTATAATCTTTTATAACAATCTTGCCCTTGAAATATTAAAATATACACTTGTATTATATTTTATATACAAATTTTGTCGTCAAAATGACAAAAACAAAAGTTTTATTCAAAGAATGGACCAAAAATATGAAAACTACGCATCTAAAAACTTAAGTAGTAACTTTAAAAAATTTAAAATTCGCCCAAATCGTGTAAGGGAAAATAAAACAATTATCAAAATTAAATGGGTCTAAAGGAAATTAACTACCACATATCAGGGTTAAACCTAAATGATCACATTGTTTAATTTTATCAATTATAATATTTACATACCAATTTTGCCCTTTGTATTATATTTTATATACTAATTTTATGCTTAAAAATATGAAAACAAAAGTTTTATTCAAAAAACAAATCGAAAATATGAAAACTTTGCATCAAAAAACTTAAGTAGTAACTTTAAAAAATTTAAAACTACCCCCAATCGTATGGTACACAAGCCCAAAAACTTTAAAAAGTAGTAAACTTTCCCCTCACACACCCAAAACTTTGAAAAACAGCAAACGTCCCCTCATAGAGTTCGTGCACACGATATCGTACAACGTTACACGAAGGTGCACGATTCAGCTTCCCAAATCACCTTATTGATTACTCTCAATGACTTTTTCCAGATATTGATTTGACAATGCATGAGAAAGTCAAAGATCACAAAAAGCTAGGCCATGCATAGTGGATCCGTTCATAATTTAAATTCATGCGAACAGAAAGCTTGGTCGTTTGCGACACCAATGGTTGTTGTGCAACATACCATTCCAATGAAAAATGGTGTCAAAGGATGCAATTTTCATCCCAAAGCTTATGACATTCATCCAGATCTAGAAGATTTCTATATTCGAACTTTGACATAGTGTTTGAAGATACGAGAAAGCCAAATGATTTGGCTTTCAAATCCAAGGTTTTGGCATTTCATACATCTTCGAACGTCTTCATGCAATGTTATGCGTGGCCTCGTGCGCACGAACTCTATGATGAGGGCACCTGTTATTTTTGAAAGGTTTGGGGTGTGCTTTTGGGGGAGTTTGCTACTTTTAAAATTTATTGGGTTTGTGGGGGTAGTTTGCTATTTTGTAAACTTCTTAGGTTTTTGCTTACATAATTTGGAAGGAGTTTGAAAGTTTTTGAAATTGCTATTTAAATTGTTTGATGCGTAGTTTTATATTTTCAATCTGTTTTTTGAATAAAACTTTCATTTTCGCTTTTTTTTCATGGCAAAATTAGTATATAAAATATAATACAAGTGTATATTTTTAATATTTTAAGGACCAAATTGGTATAAAAATATTATAATTGATGAAATTGAATAATGTGGTCATTTGGGCTTAACCCTAATATGAGGCAGTTAATTTCCCTTAGACCCATTTTATTTTGGTTAATGATTTTATTTTCCCATTATGTAAACATAAACCCAAGAAGTTTACAAGTAGCAAACTCCCCCCAAGAAAACACACCCCAAACCTTTCAAAAATGGCAAATGCCCCCTCACAAAGTTTATGCACACAAAGTCGCATGAAGTGCTAAAAACATGAAGCCAAAAGCCAAATTGTTCGGCTTTATCACATCCTCCAACACCGTGTCAAAGTTCAAGTCCAGAAATCTTTCATATTTGGATGAAAGTCATCATTTTTGGGACAAAATCGCATCCTTCTACACCATTTTTCATCATAATTGTATCTTACATGACAACCATTGGTGTTATGCATGACCCAGCTTTCTGTTCATACAAATGAAAATCGTGAGGCAATTCAGGAAGCTAATTGTCCAACTTCGTGCAGCTTTGTGTAGCGTCATGCGACATGGTGCGCACGAACTCTATGAGGGGGGGCATTTGCTTTTTTCAAAGGTTTTGGGTGTCTGGTGGGGGAAATTTGTTACTTTTTAAAGTTTTTGGGCTTGTGTGTATACAATTTGGGAGGAGTTTTAAACTTTTTAAAGTTACTAAAATTTTTTGATGCGTAGTTTTCATATTTTTGATCCTTTTCTTGAATAAAATTTTTACTTTCATATTTTTAAGCATAAAATTGATATATGAAATATAATACAAAGGGCAAATTTGGTATGAAAATATTATAATTTATAAAATTGAACAATGTGGTCAATTAAACTTAACCCTAATATGAGGCAATCAATTTCCCTTAAACCCATTTAATTTTGGTTAATTATTTTATTTTTCATTTACAAATAATAAAACTTGAAATTATTTTAGTAATATATTTTTTATTCTAGTAATAATAAGTTTATTATTCATCATGAACTTATAAAACTCGCATGTTGTAACTACTCAACAGTAATTATTTAATCATCTCGTGATTAGTCAAAATCTTTAAGTGTAGTATAAAATATTATGATGATATACCTATAAAGAATATAATTAACAAAAATAAATTAAATTTCAAATTGTATTTGGTATTCTAAAACTCAAAGACTCACACAATATGTAATATATTCAAATGTTTGGCTTTTTACTGCAACAAATTGCTTCATATATTATTCTTTAATGTGACTGTTCTATCTAAATTTGTTGAGTATATGCAATAATAAATAATCTAAGTTCATATTTCCAATCAAATATCAAAATTTGACACAATACGAGAAATTTTTTTTAAAAATTATATATAAATATAAGCAAAATTATAAAAATAATTTAAAGTTAAACAAAATAACACCAATAAGAGAGAGCTAAACAAAGAAAGAACTAGAATAAAAAGCTGAACGAAGGATAAAGGTATTTGTATTGTACTTAGTCGTGAAACATACAAAATGAAAGGTAGCTAATATTGAGACTTAATCAAGATCAAAATCTATCTAATTTTTTTATTTTAAAATTAAAAATAAAAAAAAGAGGTATATTAGATTAAATCATTGACAATCAATATATATATATATATATATATATATATATATATATATATAGAGAGAGAGAGAGAGAGAGAGAGAGAGATCGTGTTTATTTTACTAACACTTCGTAATAGAATTGTATTAATGATATAATTTGATAATAATAAATGATATCAGTCTATATTGCATGTTTATGTGAATGTGGAAAGGTTTATACATTGTATTTGTAATATTTGGTCTACTAGAAGATAATTTCAATGTTTTTATTTTTCTTTTTTTTAATATACTAATTTGTTAATTGAATCTGATATATAAATTTATATATATATATAATACTTTATAAATAATATTATATGAAAAATATATTTTGTAATGATGAATAATATCAATTTAAACATTGAATTCTTATGCGAATGTAAAGGGTTTATACATCTCAATGTATCCTAATTATTATTATTAAAAAAAATTTATATATATATTGATAAATTATAATGGGTAAGTGTAGTGTATATTTATAATGTGTATTTATAATAAGTGTATAGGGAAAGTACACATATTTATAATGTATGTTGATAAATTATAATGAGTGAATGAATAGATACATAAATATTAAGGTTAGCTAAATATTCAAATCAAAATCAAAATGGTTGGATACTCCATTTTTGGTTGTTAGTAAGAATCAAAACCATCCTATTTTGGATAGTTCTTTAAAATCGATCGGTTTTAATTCTAATATTGATTCTAAACCCCTAAGAGCCAAAATTAAGGGTAGGAATCGAACCTTAAACAAACATCTATCAGAAAGTTCTCTTTCAAGTTTCCACCGATAGTTGAACATAATATCTATTTGGATATATGTGGTAGGTTTCTTTTCAAACCAGGTAAAATAGTTTAAGGTATTTTAACCATGGACAGCATGAATATAATCAAAACTGAACATTTATAACCATTTTAGTCTCATTTCCAATTTGAAAAACTATTTTTACGCAAAATTATTTTTATTCATATTCCATAAAAAATGATTGATAAATAATAAAAAAATTATTTATTATTAATTAATTAATTAATTGAATAAAACAATAATTCTGATTGAAAATGAGACAATTTTTCTATTAAGCTAATAGTTTATGCATAAAATATTTTAATTTTTTTATAATTAATTTAGTAGGCTAAACAACAAATTCTCATCCAAGGTTTCCTTAAATAACAAACTTCAATTTATGAAAATTTAAAGAGCCAAATGCCCTTTTTTTTTTTTTTTTTTTTGTAAAAAAATCAAAATACTCTTTATAAAATTAATAATATTAATATTAAAATAATAATAACAAATTTAAAAATTAATAAAATATTTAAAAAAATAAATTAACATTTTAAAAAACAACCACCACTGTTGATAACGTCATCAACAGCGATGGTCGAAGTAAATCTCATCAAATAACTAGAAACAGCCACCTAATTCTATTGACGGCAGTAGTCGAAGTAGATTTCACCGAATAATAAAAAATAACCACCTAATTCCATTGACAGACAGATCTGGTTATCTTGATAGTAAAAACGTTCAAATTTGACCGCTTCCACCATCCAAGAAAGACAAAAATGGTGAAAATAGTTGACACTAATCATTTCCAACCATTTTAGAAAATAAAGATAACTAAATCTAACATTTGTCATCATAACAATCAGATCCAACTATCAGTAGAACTAAATGATAGTTTTCTGCCATCTGATGAGATTAATATCGATTACCGCCATTGACGACACTTTTGACAATAATCACTGTTTTTTTTTAATATTTATACTATTTATTATTATTTTATTTTAAATTTATATTTTAATATTTTTATAATTTTGATTTTTAATTTTTATTCAAAACAATAAAAATATCTCTCAAGCTTTGATCAATAAATAGATATTTAATTTTTAAAACTTTTATAAGTGAACATTTATCATTTAAAAAAATCTTGGGTGGGAATATATGGTTTGGCCAATTTAGTAATATCAAGATTCAAATAACACTCCTATCCAAACAGGGGTGGAATTCATGATCAACCCATCTCTATATAGTACAGGAAAGACATCAATTATTTTTAACCCAAATCATGAAAGACTAAATCTTTTGGGTAATCTTACAGCTTATAATTTGGCAAAAACCGCTTTTCCAACCAATCACAAGACGCCACATAGATCCGGATACAAACTCTTCCTTCTCTTTGCATACACCTCACTGGGCCTTTCATCCCTCTTTTTTTCTTTCCCTTAGCGATTGTTCCGTTTCTGCTTGGTCTAAAATATACAACGAAAAAGGAAATGGTGTCACAATCCAAATAAAACCAAGCAATGCTTGAGAAAACTGCAAACACTTTAAATATTGGCATATTCATCAATTCATTATAAATTTGCAATGAAAACAAATATTGTAGCCCAAGAAACGATGCAGCAGCAAAAAGTATCTAACAGCTGATATTGCATGTCAGCTAATCCTATAAGAGACACACAACATGAGCAATCATAAAAAATAAATCAGGTGACATGGCCAAAAAGTGATCATGTCATGACAAATAAATCATAAATGTCAATATAAGCTCAAATTTCCCAAATAAATTTTATAAGATATACTCAAACAAGTCAATTCAATAGGAAATAAAAGGTCTCCGGTATCTCTTTGTAGAATAAAACCTCAATTATAGCTCTCAGGCTTATCAAATGAAGACTAAGATATCATACCTGCTTTTTCTTTGTTTTCTTCTTTTCAGCAGCTCCAAGTTTAGCCTTCTGCAAACTTTCAGCCCGCCATGCGGCTTCCTCTTCACGAATTAACTCTTCTTGCCTCTTCAATGCAACAACTTCCCCATAGGCAACATCAATTTTATTGCTGCGTGCAATGAACATAGCTTAAGCATCCATGTTTACTGAGAAGCAGGTAATATATAATCGTTACACTAGAACCTCTAGGCTAAAAAAATCTCTAACAGCATGATCAAAAGATAACTTTGCAGTAAATTTGAACAGTAAGAAAACCAACAAAACTTTGCATGCGAGGTATCAAGTAATGAATCATTAAAAAATAGGAATCTGTAGAAAGCATTGGAAAATATAGTTAGCTTACATGCTAGAAACACTTGAACCTCTAGGCCAAAAAAATCTCAAACAGCATGATCAAAAGATAACTTTGCACTAAATTTTAACAGTAAGAAAACCAACAAAACTTTGCATGTGAGGTATCAAGTAATGAATTATTGAAAAATAGGAATCTGTGGAAAGCATTGGAAAATATAGTTAGCTTACAAGCTAGAAACACCTGCAAACATTAATAAAAAACTCAAAATTGCCTGTGTGATTGAGTTGTGGAGAAGATAGGAATTTTTCAGCCATTTGGCATGTATGATAAACAAATATACTACCTGAATATATGGGCAAGGACAAAAATTTCCACAGTCCTACGCCCCAATTCTGTAAGACGCCTTTCATCCCGCTCAATGGAATCCTTGTTAAAGTCCTCCCCAGAGCTACCATCCTAAACACACAAGAATACATGTTACTAAGTCATTCAATGAAATATATGGTTAGAGATTTATATATGGAACCGAGTTATTTTAACTAAAGAATGAAACTTCCACTTCCACGAGATTCCACATCCTAATAATATATCGCGAGCAGCATCAATTATTTTCCCCCTACTTGAAAATTTTCTCCATCATCCTCCGTTTTTTTTTTTTTTTTTTGTAACAGAGGCATTGGCAATGTAATTTTACAGAAACAACCATCCATAAAATAATAAAAGTGAAAAAAACAAAGGACAATCAAAATCTTTAAGGTATTTAACTAAAGACACAGCAAACACAACTGCAAATGTGAAACCTCTCTACCACGACCAAAGCTGCCACCAAAATTTCTCTACTGCAAACAAAACTGGTCCACCAATGCAAAAATATGCCACCAATAGCCAATACCACCATAACCAAAATACCCAGGATCAACTCATCAAATAACCAAAAAACCTTCCCTACCAGAACACAGCCTTAACCAATTAACCTTTTAAGGGTTAAAATGATTCAATTAAAACTAACATATGCATACACAACATTGTTGGTTCAGAATTTCAGAAAGGTCCAGAACAAATTTATCAGAACCCATATGATAAGAAGTCATTCAAACAGAAATGTGCAAACCACCTCCAAAGAAACAATTAAAAGGAATGAAAGCAACAAAAGCTTCATAGCATCTATTAAAAGATTAATTTGAATCTCATGACTACTCCAGTTCATATTATCCAAGGGGATAACTCATTATACCAGAGTTACAGAACCCACCCTCATACGATTTTGAGGACCTTTCACATCTTTTGGAGGCAATGGTTCCAATGCAGCCCTCTCTAGTAGTGGCGGCACATCCACCAAAACAAACATATCATCCTCTACATGAATGAAAGGAGCTGGAGCTGGAGTTTCCTCAGCATCCAACAACTTTGGTCTCACTTTGTTGCACTTAGCCTGCCCTTCAAGAGCCTTCAATCCACTATACAAGGAATCCATTACCAAAGCAGATGTGACATCCTTTTCTATAAAAAAGTGCTTTACAACTTCTTTCAGAATTACATCTGTTTTCTCTCTAGACATCCGGTGCCTAGCATTTTGGTCAATTCCCAACCAGAAAGCACAGAAGCTGCAACCACAGCAATACATAATAAACTATCAAACATGCAAAGTCCTTCATTAAAACCACATAAAATTCACGGAAAATGCACCAAACTATATCTTACCAAAGTAATATACCATCTTATAGGAACAATCAACACTATAAGCCAACCAATATGAATATACAATACCTTGACCACCGAGCTTTATCTTCTATCAACCTCCCAAGCTTCCCTCGCCTTTCTTCTAAAAAACGCTGACATATTTCCTCTACATTTGTCATATATACCCTAACAAGTTCTCTCCTATACTGACGATCAAGGCATCGAAAAGGGCGATCTGATTTCTCCCTACAAATCAAATGCAAAAAAAAAAAAAAGAGACCACACATTTATGTAGAGACAGATATCAAAAGGAAAATACAAACAGAAGTAAAACTACAAAAAATCTTCAAAATAACACAGAGTTACAAGGTTAACAATTCAAAAGAGAGAATGACTTGGGAGATATCATGTTATGAAATGCAATATAGAGCACATTTTATGACAATTTAATAACATAACACATTTAGGTTCAGAATGGGGTCACAGAAAAAAATAACTACTGTGTTGTAATGGTACTAAATACCCATAACTGATTATCAAAGTTAGTAAGTTGCCACAAACATAAGTATATTCACTTTTTCATTCAACAAAATTCATGTAAAAGGCTAACAATTTACAGAATACTCATCTTTATTCATGGAAAATCTTAACCAAGTTTAATTCATTAAAGACCATAACACAAGACATTCGCATAACAAGAACAAATAACTAAACTATCCTTGCAAGAACATAAAGGAAATTCTATTGAAATTTACTTTGTCAAACAGATGAAGCATTGAAGATACCTGATGACTTGAACTTGTGCCTTTATAATCAGAGTGTCACCATCTTTAAACCCATCAGACACTTTTGAAAGCTCCATAAACTTTTTCCAACCCCAGTCATGCTCTTTCTTCCCAAACCGATGCAAAGTATCTGCAAAATTTGCATTTACTAAATTATAAATCACAGACCTGGATATGCTAAACAAAAGCTCTCTTCTAAGCAAACCAACCAGAATATTTTGATTTCTTTGGATCTTTATTTACAACAGCTATTGTAAACTGAGCAAAATGACTCCAGCCTGTTTCAAAAAGGGAAGAAAAACCACATGATTATAACCATAAAGATTCTAGAAAAAATAGTTCATGCACTATGAAACCCACTGATGATATCAAACCTGGTAGGAGTTTGTCATGATTTGCAACACAGAGAAACAATGACAGATGATCGCGAACATCACAGCCCTGGGGATATATTAAAATATACCTGTGACCGACAGCAGAAAGTGTTATTGTATGCAACAGATGTAGAAAATTTTCAATCTATAAGATGGAAGATATGACCCACTAGAGCAGTTAATGGAAATAAATTAACAACCTTCGACTTCAATGAAAAATTAACAGTAAACAAAACTCCCAAATTTACAGATGAAGAACCCATCATTCATAATGAAGAATTATGCACATTGCATAGAAACATAGATACAATATCGCAAGAGTCCCTTTTGACAGAAGTAAAGATTAAAAATTACGAATGAGAAGAATTAGAACTATCTGAAAATTCAAAAAGCTGATCTTTCATAGTGTTAAAAATGAGCAAAGCATCTGAAGGACGTATATCACCATGCGTGTTTCCGTTACTAAACACATGTGCAAAGATTTAATCCACACAAATTGATAAGAAAAGCAATGGAACAACTAAATTATATTGAAAAAAAGAATGAGAAACATTTCATACTCAAAAGCTCATACCATTTATAGCCACCAACTTCAAATGCATTACTACGGAGTTCTCGTTTCATTATCTGTGAAAAATTCTCTATTTTCCAAGTGTATTTTCCATATAACTCAGAAGGTTTTCGCCCTATAAAGAAGCAATCTTAGTTATAGAAGTAGAATGGTCTAAGGAAATGATTAAACATAGCAAAAATAGAAAGAAAATGTGCCAGTATTTCTCATCATGAATAGAAAATGTAGAAACAATACGTGTACAGCTGTGTCGGTCAACTTCCAAAATTAGACAACTATATCGGAAAAATAGCATACTTAGACTCCATTAGCATTATCTCCACACTCAACTGCCTGTTTGCATCAGTAACCATATAGAATAAAAAGAACCCTCCATAAGGGTAACACCCAAAAGTATGCAAGTCTAAACAATTAATTAGCATGATAAAGAAAGATCTATAACTGTAATAGGCTCAAAAAGGTCTAAAATATCTAAGATAAAGCATCTTATTATAGCAAGCTCACTTATTCATCTACATATAACACATTACTAGCAATCTATGTGGAAGATGGTTTCCACCTTAAACAGTTTAAGATATCATAAAACACACCTACATAACTTGATCTCAAAGACAATGACTACACAGTGAAATCATATTCAATTTTTTATTGTATGACCATCTTCTTACTTAGCAGGGAATAAAGAAAAGAAAATGTAAAACCTCTAAATTTCTCATTCTTCAACTTAGTTCACTTAGTCCACTATTGTTTTGGAAAGATAAATACTTCACCCTAGATGCATAGTACCTTAATTCATCTAAAAGATTCCAGGAAAAGGAATCAAAAAGGGAAGCAAACTGTCAGTGCGTTCAATTCCCTGGCACTTTTTGAGACCAGGTAGTACACGTTATCAGGTTCATAAATAAGTATGAAAACTAGTGAAGCATAACCAATACATAATATCTAAGAGGTAATAAGGTCTGTCAAATTGCCAAGCAAGGAAATAAAACACAAGGCTTTAGAATTGCAAACAAAAGGTTTGAATACAAATAATTTGATGGTATTGCAACTTAAATAAATATCAGGTGAACACATAATTCAAGTGAAAAAAGCAAGAAAGTGTTCAAAAGCATTTAGGCACCCATAAACCACGTGCCTACCAAATCTCCATCTCCCCACCACATATTATCCCATGACCAATTACAATCATCTATTTATTCAATCAAATAATAGTAGGGTGTCAAATGTATTAGAATTTGAGGAAATGTAATTTTCACCCCCTCGCTCCTTGGGCTGCATAGAAATTGTATAATCATAACCCGTAACCTGAAAAACTCCTAGAGAACCATATAAATGATCAAAGTATTTTCGTTTGATAATACTTCAGATATTTCTTTATAATTCTGATATCTCCTCCATTCAGAAATTAGAGGTTAAAGCTATTCACGCTAAGAAAAAAATTGCAAAGTTTGTTAAAATCAAAGATCACAAACTCATTAACTATAGGGTGTGAAAACCATACAGCCATCATCATCATCATCGTCGGTGTCCCAATAAGGGGGTGAAGTTGATGGAGTTCCATTCTCCACCTGCTCAGAAGACCGCCACTCTGCTACTGCTTCCCCTGACTGGCATTGCCGTCCAGTTGAAATACCCTCCACAGACCTTGCCATTCCAGCCTTCTCGCTTGAAACCCCCGCCATTTCCACTCCAGAATTCTTTCCCGCACACTCCTTCGACTCCACTCCCTATATAACAACACACCCACGTAAAAAATAAATAATTAAAAAAAGAGTCAACATCAGCTCTTAAATATCACTTTACCCAAAAGTAAACATTAAAGAAATTACAAACGCTACGAATGCATCAAAATATTAAAAAAATTAATAAAAGACACAAATAAGACCATAAATACACCAAAAAACCATCTCAATTTTAAAGCTAATAGGTTTGCAATTCAATAACAAAATAACAATAATTAAAAAAATACATGTGTTTGGCTTCTGAAAATTTTCATCGCTATACTGAGATATTATAGTTTTCAATGTCCGTAAAAGGATATTAATACAAAACACGCAAAAAAAAAAAAAAAAAAACAAACAAAGTAATCAGAAATGAATTTGGATATCAAAATCTCAACAACCCAGTTAAAGAATAATCAATTAGATTGAAAACTGAAGAAACAATTAAAAGAAACAATAACGCAATAATCAAAATTACATATATAAACCCAATTACAAGACACGACAAAAAAAGATAAAGATCGTCGAGAGAAATCCCCAAAACCCCAATCAAAATCAAACCCTAAAACAGGAAGCGAAAAATCATGGAAATGAAATCAAAAAACAGCAGACGACATCGTATAGATCGAACCTGAAACGGAAGACCAGAGGCCTGTTCCCAAATTGGGTTATGACAGCTCTTTCAGATTTTAGAGAGAAGAGAGAGAAAGACAGAGAGGTGTCCAATACAAAGGAACAGCTAGGGATGAGAAGAGAGAGAAAGACCGAAAAGAGGAAATTTTGTTGCTCGATTTATTTATTTTAATTTCGATTTTGTCTTTTTTATTTTTTATTTTTATTAAAATTACGGAAAATAAAAGAAGCATTATGAGGACGAGGAACAAGAGAGTGGCCGAGTTGGTTTGGCTTTGATTTTGTTTCCCCTCTAATCACTTTCTCCTCTATTTTATTTTATTTATTTTTCTTATTATTAATTAATTAAGGGCAAATATAAATAAATTATAAAATAAATAGCAGGTCGGTGACAAAGACTGGAGAGCCGAACAAGGAGGTGGCGGAGGTGGTGGCGGTGGCAGCTCTTGGCTGCACTAATTTTCTAGGTTAGGCCTCATCTTGAATGGCTTTATGGTCCCACTGTTTTTTTTTTTTTTTAATTTTACTATTTTTATGACTAAAAACTGGCAGCAGTAGGGTTTGGGATGATATGTCCTGATATAAAAATGGGCCGGGCCTGGGCGGGAGGGTTTTAGATGGGCTTGCAGATGATGGTTTGGATTTATGGGTCGGCCTATCAATTATGTTTGATTAATAGTAATAAAATATTAAAATATAACAAAATTATATCATTTTGTAAACCTTTTAATAACGAAAAGATAAAAAAAATATTACGTTATCTTAACAATAAAATATTATTGAATTAAATAAGATAATATTAATAATAAAATATAAGTTATCGAAATAATTTTTATTCACTTCAATCAAATGCATTTTTTGTTACATGTTTTAACTGTTTTTCTATTAAATCAAGGTTTAATTCTGGTATGACTAAATTGCAATTTGAATTCAAGATTTATAGTTCACAACAGTCTGTTTAGAAGCCACAATATTATTATCATATCTATTAATTACATATTATCATGTTTGCCCCTTATTGAATCCTTCTTCATAGTTACTAGCCTCCATAATAGTTTTTCTCACACGCAATCATCATAACTCAAAAACCTAATCAAACAGCTCACCAACATTTAGGAATTTGAAAATGAATATTATACCTCTTCAGAATGTCTGCTACTCTTATTTTTGTGGGCTATGATTGTTCTGTACAACCCAAATGTGAACTATGTGCATGGATGCTTGTGCCTTCTTTGTTTGACACCAATATTGTTAGTAGCAAGATTCTGATGGAT
The DNA here is from genome assembly GCA_026122585.1 of Anacardium occidentale. Lineage (NCBI taxonomy): Eukaryota > Viridiplantae > Streptophyta > Magnoliopsida > Sapindales > Anacardiaceae > Anacardium > Anacardium occidentale. The sequence continues at coordinate 373,471 of JAJEJH010000273.1, forward strand.
CAATAGAACGATACAAGACAAACCATATGACTAAAGGTTTTAAATAGATGTCTAGAATTTATTTCACTAAAACATTCAATTGTTGGGTACCAATAAAAAAGATTGACTTCGTCTAGCTTGTTCTCTTTTTCAATAATGGATTACAAATTGATATTGGATGTCATGGCAGGTAATATGATTCTATAAGTGCAAATAAAAATGAATTAGTAATTATTAATTTACATTTAAATTAGGTCTTTAAATTAGATATTTCAACTGTTTTTATTCAAGTCAATAGCCCTTTCTATTAAACTTGAAAAGTCATGATTGACATTTATAATGGATCGAGATCTCATCAAATTGATCTAGCCCTTTTCTTTGACGAATAAGCTTAAGCCATAGGTAGGACAACAATCCAATTAATGAAATCCCATGGTCTTAAGTTGGGTGTTAGCCCAACAAACATATATGACCTTGATTATGATTCCAAGCGTCAATAGAATGGATACAACATATCCTCTAACACTAATAAATGCAAACCCTACTTAACCTCTAACACATTCCATTTTCACTTTGGTGAAAAAGCAAAGTATGTTAGTTAAGTTAGATCTAACATAATTAGCATGCGATTTTCTTTAGAAGAAATATACCCTTTATTTTGGTAAACAAGGTTTTGACGAACAAGTGCTTAACCAAGGTGTTACACTAAAAGGTGATCAAGACTTAATATTTCATAAATGACGGATTTTGATTTTGGTCTCGCCACTTTCATGTTAGCATGTAAGGTGATAAACATACAACCTTAAACATCTTCTTTAATGTAAAATATGTGTTGGTGTTATACTTTAACTAATACTAAATCCCTTAGCCATAAGGGAATAACTAATCAACCTACGTTCTTGATTCTTTAAGCTTGAGTCTTCAAGTACGTTGCCTCTCCTTGCTTTGGTCTTTAAATAATTTCTAACACTTTATTTCCTAGTTATTCTACAGAATTATATATATATATATATAATTCTCTTAGCATTTCCAGTTTGGAAATCCTTACATTGTTGTGGATGGGGTTTTCTTCTTCTTGACCATGTCTAACACACCTCACTTGTTACCTTTGGCTTAAATTTCAATATGATGCATCTTGACAGTTACTTATTGGTTGTTGCAGAGTAGAGAAGGATGTCGATGTGCTCAGTTAATCAAGCTTGCGAATCAAGGTAAGAGTGCTGCAAAAATCAACACTGATCTGGTTCTTGTTTGGAAGAAGGATATGCTAGCTTGTTTCTTTTCCTCTCCATTGCCAATGTCTGAAATTGCTTTTGGCCAAAAGAGATAAACATCTTGTTCTATGAATGCTGGTGAAGTTATTTCCTTACTTCAATCATTCTATTCTGCAAATTTCTTACCTTTATAATCTGCACTGATACAATCTCACTCTGGTGGGAAATGGCTGATTAGTCTGTTATTATTTGGGATAGAGGAAATATGTACACTGAAAAAACAATCTCTGCTTTGATGTGGTGGATGCAGGTAATAGAAAATCTTGTTATTCAGATGGTGTGTCAAGTTGAAATGTTCAGGATGCAACAGTTGAAATAGCAGGAACTGCTGCGGAGAAAGACTGTTGCTAGAATCATAAATCCTCAAGAAACCCAGAAATTATAGAAGTATTCCTTCCAATTCTTTGTGTCATGCAGTAGAAGCATCAATCTCAAATTTAGAGGACCTTTCAAACCAGGTAAAATAGTTTTAAGGTATTTTAACCATGGACTACATGAATATAGTCAAACCTGCACCTTTATAACCAGTTTACTCTCATTTCCAATTTGAAAAACTACTTTTATGCAAAATTATATTTATTCATATTTCATAAGAAATGATTGTTAAATAATAAAAAATTATTTATTATTAATTAATTGATTAAATAAAACAATAATTTTGATTGAAAATGAGACGAATTTTTCTATTAACCTAATCGACTATACACAAAGTATTTTAATTTTTTTTATGACTAATTTAGGAAGTCACAAGACAAATTCCCACCCAACATTTTTTTAAATGACAACTCCAACCTATAAAAGTATAAAAAACCAAATACATTTATAAAAATCAATAATATTAATATTTAAATAAAATTTAATATTAATAATAAAAATTAACTTTAAAATAAAACAATAATAAAAATTTTAATAAATTAATAAATATTTTTTTAAAAGTAACTATTGTCGCTGACGGTATTATCGATAACGATAATCAAAATTAATCTCATCAAGTAGTCAGAAACGGTCACCTAATTTCATTGACGATTGGATCTAATTGTCTTGATGACAAAAGCGATTAGATCTGGCCGCTTTAGCCATCGGAAAAGGTCGAAACTGACCATTTCTAGTCATTTTAGATAACGAAGATGACTAAATCTAACCTTCTCTGCCAAATTGATCGTCTATACCATCGTAACAACTAAATCCGACTACTGATAGAACTAGGTAACTGTTTTTAACCATCTAGTTAAACTAACGTCGATCATTATCGTTGACACCACTTCTGACGATAATGATTGTTCTTTTAAATATTTGTTTTATATATATTTTACTAAATTTGTATTATTATTTTTATTTTAAATTTATATTTTAATATTTTATAAATTTTATTTTTAATTTTTATTCAAAAAAATAAAATTATTTTTTTAACTTTGATCAATAAATAAATATTTAATCTTTTAAATTTGGTAAGTGAAAATTTATCATTTAAAAAAACTAATTTTTTAAATTTTCATAAGGGAAAGTTATCATTGAAACAAACTTTGGATGGGCAAACGTCGATTGGCCAATTCAGTAAAATTGAAATTCAATAACACTCCTACTGAAGTAGGGGTGGAATTCATCATCAGTACATCCCTATGTCGTAAAGGAAAGACATCAATTATTTTTAACCCAAATCACGAAAGACTAGATATTTTGGGTAATCTTAAAGCTTAGAATTGGCAAAAACCGCTTTTTCAACCAATCCCAAGACGCCACATAGATCCGGATACAAACTCTTCCTTATCTCTGCATACACCTCACCGCTCCATTTCCTGCCGGCCAGTTGCTTCACTAGGCGCATGCTAGCCTCAGTCACTTGTTCCATGCTATCATGCGCAGAATCCACAATCCCCATCTTCACCGCTTCCTCCCCCTTGATCTTCATGGCCCTTAATAAGAGATCCCGTCGAACCGAAGCCGAACCAATTTTCCCCCGAAATAGAGCCGCAAAGTAATCTGGTAAAGTTAGTCCAATATCCACCTCGCTCATGTACAAGACGCCTTTGTCACGCCTCATCAGCGCGAAGTCGTGGCTCAAAGCAAGAACGAAACCAGCAGCGGCTGCATGACCATTGATAGCGGCCACGGTGGGCATGGGTAAAGAGATCATGGCTGCTACAACGGGCTTAAAAACTTCAACCATTTGGTGGAGACGTTCTCGGGCACCAGAGCGAGAGCCGGCAGCTTGAGCCCAAGCGAGATCGAAACCGTTGGAAAAGAATTTTCCATGAGAAGTGGTGACAAGAACCGAGCCAGGAGTGGCTTGGGCTTTGGCTTGGGAGAGAGCGACGAGTATGGAGTCGATGACGGGTGGACTGAACCGGTGCTCATCTAGATCGGAGGAACCTGTCAAGGTTAAGACGAAAACATCACCACGTTTCTCTAAGGTACACATTGTTGTTGGTGATTGTAAATCTTGCCAAAGCCAAAGTCTAAAGGTGGTTTTTGTCGTGAATATAAAAGAAGATTGGCTTGCAGGAAAAATATTTACAAGGGATGTTTATTAAAATATTTTGTAATATAAAAATATTATTTCACCATAATTTTAATTAGGTTTTTTTTTTTTTTTTTTTTTTTTTTGTATATTCTCAATCACACATGTCATGCGTATCATATATACTTGTCAGATCATTAATTCGGAATTAAAATCTTTGTGAAAGAGAAAATAAGGAAAGTATCCTTCGTATATAAAGTCAGCACATCGTTTGAAGCGGTGAAACATCCTTGAGTAAAGATCAATTATTGTGTTGATTTAGAGTATTTTCGAGTGTTAAAAAATTTGAAATTTATTTTATTTATAAACGTGATTTGTTGATAGTTTTAGTTAAAATTTGTTGTTACACAAGTATTAGAGTAAATATGACACGCATACCAATAGTACTTATGAAAAGGGTATTTTTGTAATTTTCATGATAATTTCTATATGAGAGTATTTTTTGATATTGTTAAACTCTAATATATTAAATGATTAATTCTAGAATGAGTGAATAAGATTTACGAAAATTTTTAGTAATTATAAAACTTTTCGCCCAACTTAAATCAATTTCAATAAAAACAATAAACAATCAAATAGCAAACAATCAACACAATCAATCGACCAATATAAGACAAATATAGAGTAAATAAAAGAGTAAGAGAAGAGAGAATGTTTAATCAAATTTTATAGTGGTTCAGAGTTTCTTCACAAGTTTTTTACATTTATTCTTCCAAACAACCTCATTTGAAGTTTTTCTTTACTAGTTTTGTCAGAACTTTGCCTAAATAGTTATGTTGGAATTTTGCTCTCAATTGGTCTTATAAGGCTATGTATTTTACAATAGTTGATACGGGATTTGCCCTATTGTTTTTTGATCAAAATACATGAATGATTGGCCTTTTAAACGCTAATACAAATATGAAGTACAAGTAAATTTTTCTTAAGAATAAACAATTGAATTCCAGAGAAAGAAAATTTTAATTTTGTTACAATTTATGCTTACTATTAAATTTTTTGGATAGAATTACCTTAATTTTTAATATATCTCTAATAGTTTTAAAAATTAAAAATTGTAACCAAAAAAAAATAAATTAAGGGTGTAAATACATATAATTATATGTTTGGGGGTAAATGATGATTTTTAAAATTTTAAGGGTATAAATGAAATTTTAACGACCTTTTTGTAAATTAAAAATTTTTAAAGCATTTTTAAAATTTTAATTTTAAAAATGATAATTACACCAATAAAAATCAAAGCAAACTAAATTAAAATTATAAATATCGTAAATCATATATTTGGAGGTAAATTATAAATTTAAAAATTTTATGGCTGTTACAAAAATTTTAGAGGTTCTTAACTAGAAAAAAATTGAGAATATTTTTAAAATTTTTAAAATTTTAGTATGATCCCAGTAGTTTAAGAAATAATAAGTACACTCTAAAAAACAAAATAAACTAAATTAAAAGTATAAATGTCATAAATCATAATGAATTTTTAGAGGGTTTTGAAATTTAAAAAAAATTTAGAGTGTTTTTGAAATTTTAATATATTTCTAATAGTATAAAAAATAAATAATTATTTATGCATACTAATTTTACCCATTCATTTATACTAGTAATCTATCAAATAATCTACTAATATTATACTTTTCGGTATGAAAAATTACCTAAACCGAACACAGTCTAGAGAAAATGGAAAGTAACAAGATATTTTTTAGTTAATTCAAGACATATAAGCTTAATTTGAATATAATTCAAATTGTCAGCCCACAAGATTTGGGACATGACTTAGCACCATGTCTTCAAAGGGTTTCCGAGACCAACTAAATACTTTGTGAATCGATCCATAATTTTATGTTTATATTTTTTAATTTTAAAGTAATTTTTATGCTTAAATTTTTGGATTGTGTTAGGCTAGCCTACAAATCGAATCCAAAAGTTTCCGGTATTATCTATACAACCTATTGGTCGTGTTTTTTTAAGTGGGCCGATCGACCCCTTGTGCATGTCTAACATTAGTAATAGAAACAAAATTATTTTTTTAATGAATCATAAATTTTGAGTTTTGAATTCAAATTATTAATTTGAATTATGAACTCAAACTAAACTCAATTAATGAAATCTGAGTAAAAAATTCGAATTATATTCAAACCAAATTTATATTACGAATTCAAATCATATGTTCAAACTATAAATTCGAATTGAATTATTTTTAATTTAAAAAATAAATTGACTCTCTTAACTTGAATATAACTCAAATTTAAGTTGAATAAGCTCAAATTTACTTTGAATCTAATTCAAATTTAATCCATTTTGCGAGTGGAATCCAGCCAATTTTTTAGTACGCGAGAACTTGAAGGTTTAATCCAATAAGGATTGCTACGACAGACCATAAGGACAACGGATTGTCATGCCATGTTGAATTCTTCGAATTGACGGTTCTAACCTTTGACCAGATGCCCACACAAATTTGACCCAACTATCAATAGCCGCGGACACCGAAAGCCGACAACAAAGATAACAACAAATGCGGGTCAAACACGTGTACAACCAGATGTGTGATCACATCTATGATTGAAAATAAATATCCAAATATTTTAGATGTTATAGTAATCTTTAAAGTCAAAAAAAACCGTAAATTAGTCCTTAAAAAGAAAAGGAAGAGTGAAATAAAAAATGGCCTAAAACTGGAAAGAAAGAAAGGGGTGGAGGTGAGAATGAAATATAAATAAATGAGTTATTATTTAATTTAAATATTTAAAGTTTCTTTTAATTTTATTTATTTAGAATTATATAATAATTTTAAAAAATAAAATAATAATTTTGCTTTTTAACACTTTTTTTGGATTTTTCTTAGCTTGATTTTGGATGAAAAAGTTATTGGGGTAACAAAGTCTTAGACTAAAACTTGGGGGGGAAAATGAATTTGCTCTTAAAAGGAGGATGGTGGAAGGTATATGATAGGGTTGAGACTGAACGGGCCCATAGAATTCGTGAGCCCATAGAATTCGTGAGGGGTGCTGGGGCCGGTAACAGTGACGTACTTTCGTTGATTAAGATGGATTAGTCAAATAACGCATCCAACTGTCTCTTTGACCCACCTCCTTCGTCACCTCAGCTTGGCTTCCAATTTTATTTTTTTTAATGAAAAAAACTATTTTTATTACATCACCATTAAACATTTAAAAATTTTATTCAATTACAATAATTAATTTTAATTATACAAAAAACAAAATAATTTCATATTAAATATATATTATAATATGCGTACCAACATAAATTGTAAATCTTTTTATTAATGATTTCATCTAAAAGAATTTAAAAAAATCCTACGTCTAATTTTCTTTTAAGGTTTGATGAAATGAGAGATTCACGTTCTTTAAACTTGAAATTTTTAATTTTTATATATTTATTAAAACCAATAATTAATTTTAATAATTAAAAAATATTTATGTTATTTTATTTAAATATTATAATATGAGTATAATTAATTATAGTCTGCTCTTGAGTTTTAAAATACTCTATAATACTCTTACCAAACTAAATTGGTGAATATTACTATGGAGTGTGGATATTATTTTTAAAACTTATCAAGGAAATAAATATTTTTTATATTTTGTTTAAGATATTATTATATTTATCTCATATATTTTGAAGAAAAAAATTAATTAAAATAACATTTTTTAACCTTTTATATAATCTTATCACAAAAACAAATATTTTTATACAATTTGATCATATTATTGGCATTTGAATGAAAATGCTCATAAATATAAAAGGGAGAAACTAAGACATTTATCCTTACTTTGAAACGAATGCTCATCCAACTCTGAAAAATCTAAGTTTTTGACATGATTGTCAATTTTGTCAAGATCCACCAAACAGAGCAATTGGAAAATGGCATACTAGGTCAGTCTCTCCCATTTCAATTTTGCTAGCGTTACAAAATGTTGAAATTTCGAATAGATTTAAGATTGAAAATGACGAAATCTATAAAAAATGGGTAGATTTTGTCATCATTGGTGGCACTTTTAGAGATGTAAAAGGCAACATATGAGAGCTCATAGGGGTCAAGAAGATATTTTACAATTTTTGCTCACCCCTATATAAGCATGTTGAAGGTAACCTAGGGGCTTAAGGAGGGCAAATGGATATTTTCTATTTGCAGCTTACCCTTGTTGTAAATTGTAACCCAAGATATATTTTATTTGTAGCTCACCCTTATTTTCTATGTGAGTGGGGTAAATAGTAATTGCCTAAACTTTGGCTTATTACTTACCCTCTAGCTTACCACTTACCTGAGAAAATATATTATCATTATGACAATTGATGTAAAAGTTAATGGAAAAGGTAACAAAAAACATTATTTACTGTCATGATTCCATTGACTTTAGCCAAAAAAAAAATAACAAAATTACTGTTCACCTACACTAACTCTATTTACACCAACTTGTTTTTTGTAAATAAATGGTTTTGTCTTGTTTGTTTTACAGAGAAGTCTTGTGAATTACGACAAAAGTGAATTTAAGTACAATAAGATCCACATTTTTTAAATCACATTAATGGTTGGGTCATATAAAGACGCGATTAGTAACATCTATGAGAGGCTTATTGAGGCTTAGATAAGACTTTTTCATGAGACTTGCTTTGGCCACTTCTTAGACATGGAAGAGTAACAATTCAGTGTAGTGCTCATCTATTTGGTTCTATTTTGACAGATGAATCAAAGAGATCTAGTTGTTGATTTATGATTTTGGTTAAACAAGATTGAGGTGCAGTTTTAGCCCGTAGAGTTTGCTTAAATTACAAGGTTAGGTTTTAGTGACAACACTGACATGCTATCTTATGTTATAGAAAATGGATCTCTCTTACTATAGTTAACATTGGTTATCGTTGTTCACTTATGGAATAAACATTCCAGTCTTGGACGAACCTAAACTCCACTATTACACTTAGTGTCATTGGCTTTATCATAATCATATTCTTCATTAGGGATATCATCCATTTTATCCTAACAATCAAATTAACCATAAATAGGTTTCTAACCTTTTACTTGTACCCAATCTTTGCCTCTATATACGATTGAATAAATGCCTTATGCCCCCCATCAGTAATATTAGTATTTTTATTACACCTATCTTTTTCTTCTTCTTCCTAGTTTAAATGTACATGTGCCAATTCCACATAGCCTATGTCTTCTTCTTCTTCTACATTCTTAGTAAATAAAATGTTACTTATCTCTACCTTAGGATTCATAGTAACATAAAAAGTTGAAGGTACTCTTCTTGTCTTAGTTGATATGGTCATAATTGCATGAAAATCACAATTATTACAAACTTTGTAAGTTACAAATGACCATATACTTTTATAATTCTTATACACATGGATATCATAATACCTTCTATCGATATCCAACTAACCATTTAATTCATTAGGCAAACCTTCATAATCAACTAAACACTTCCTACCTTCGTATTTTGTTATGTTGTCATATTTAGTTACCTACCTCCACAAATCGCATTTTGCTGAATATCTACCATTAGGAATAGTTGGTACTTGTTCATAGTGAGATTTATGTATACACATCATAAGGTCTTTTAGAAACTGTATTGCAACGACTCGTGATGCTCAACAAGGCACATGCAAATTGCTAAGTATTCTTGAGCTTGACAAATATGACCTCTATCTTCGACTCTTGTCATAGATAATTGTTCACCTTTATGATTATGAACAACCAAACTTGTTATTATGAGTGTAAATGACCAACATCTATCAGAGTGCATTATAGGAGATGATGACAAACAATCATGGATATAGGTAGTCTATTCTACAACCGAAGTATATTCTAGCCACTAGTGGCATGACAGGAAAACACTTCAACTAATATAACCTTCAACTTTGAAATATCAACAAACCCAAAATTGTTATAACCTACACAAAAGTGAGTAAATAGTTAGAACATATTTAAGGTTACATAATGAGATACATGGTAAGCGATAAGGGTAAGCCTACAATATTAACTAATCGTTACTATTGAAACACCTTCTGAAATCACCTAAAATTTCAAAGAATTGGATTTCCTACTTGCTGCATACCCATGATGTTTACCATTTACCTTTGCTGCTTATTGCTTACTCCTACTGCTTACCTTCATTCATATTAAATCCTACCTCTCATCCTACAAAAAAAGTTTAACACTTCTTGTTTATTGCTTATTCTTTTCCAAAAAAATTGTAAAACATATAGATAACACAAATTTGATTTATATGAATGAAAAACATACAGATCTGATATAAATGAAGTTTTATTTAACTACCATAGACCTAAAACAAAGTAAAATAAACTAAAATGTATAAGTAAACACATTATTTTTCTAAATTACTCATATAACCTACACTATGATGCTCTTTAAGTATAATGTAAAGAATGTAAAAAAGTTTGTACTTAAATTAACTGTTTGATGTAGCATCGAGTAAGTTTTTTGCGGAGAAGATAATATTGAGTATTGGCATGTTTCTTGCAAAAAAATTAAGAGGGCAAAACTGGTATTCAATCTATTAATTGGCTAAAAATTTATAAAAGCTTTCCATTTTCTTATTTTTAATCAAATTAATATAAATTAGTATATAAAATTATTTAATAAAATTTTAGAAGTAAAATATTATTTAACTTAATTTTTTTGTTTTCTCAATAGTTTTATAAAAAAAAATTAACAAATTTTACAAATAAGTAAAAAAAAAATTGACTTTTTTATATTTAAAGAATAAAAATAGGGTTTTATCAAAACCTTGAGTAGAAAATAGTAATTTGACCTAAAAACTAAAAGAATTTAGCATAAAATAAAAGAAGAAAGTTTAAAAACAGAATATTCCAAAAAAACTCATAAAAAACATTCAACGCTAAAGTCCAAATTCAAGCTGTAAATATGTGACAACTTATTTTTTATGAATAATTTTATGTGTATATATATATATATATTTTAATATTAATTTATATATAATGACAAGTCATAATATAATTAGTATTAATTTATTATTAATTAAATTATTTAATCAAAATTTAATCTTATCATTATAGAATTTAAATACAAAATTAAATATTAAAAAATATGTTAACGATATTTTTATTATTTTGATATGCCAGATGCTTTCTGTATTGGAAAACGTGTACATCACATGCCTTCCTTCGTCTTACCGCTCTTATATATGGATAGCCCGCCTTCTTCATTTCCACTGTCACCCCTGCCCTTGTGTCTTCTCAGATCAGACAAAATACCAAAACAAGTAACTCTAAGTCTTTAATCTCGGTTTCAATCTATCTCTTTCCATGGCCGAGCCATCCAGAAATGAAACCGGCACTCAGCCGAGCCGGCTCCAGCGTCGCCGTCCGGCTTCTCTGCAAATCAGTCCCGTGTCCACTTGGAACGTGGCGATTCCGCTCCTGTCGCCGCTTGCCTCGTCACCGACATCGATTGACCTGGCCGCTGAGATTGCGTCTCGGACGGATTCACGGCAAGAGCAACGGACAGAAGGTGAGAAGCCGGTGTTCAAGAAGTGGCAGCATCCCGCCGCTCCGTTCTGTTACGAAAAGGCTCCGATAAAACCATTCTTTTCCGTGCCGGTATAGCCAGGCCAGTAGAACCGGATGGTCAAAAGTGTATGGTAAATATGAATCTGACGGCGTATCCGGTGGACAACATGCACGTGATTTAACTATTTGTATATGTACTTTTTGTTTTATCTTTTTGTTATCATGATTAACCTAATTTGTTCATAACTGATAATATTTTCCTGTTTCGAAATCTGCTTGGCTACCCAGAAAATGACTGAAAGTGAAAGAAAAATCTAATCCAACGAAAAAGAAAAAAAAAAGAAAGATCAATTATAGGTAAATCTGGAATCAGCATTTCATATTTAATGCACAAAATTTCGTCTTGGAATTACAATAAATAAATTAACCTCGGTGGCCGCAATATCTATGAATTGGTCGATCTGATAACATAAAGTAATTTCTTCAAGAAAAATTTTCTTCTTATGGCAGGACAAATACATAGGAGAAAGAGATTCGATGCAGAAATCAATGGCCATTGCTAGTCTCATCCACAACAACAGTCCAGGTGCCTTCATTGATTTCAAAACACACCGAGTGTACAGCCATTAAACATCTTTTGAACCAAAGGAAGTGGAGCCAACTGGGTTCATTTCCTCGTATTCATCGGAACTCTGAAAATTGCAGTCCGTTAAAGTCCTTCAACTACCGTTCTTCAAAGCGCGAGGGTTGAAGAGTCGAATTAAGAAGGCAGAGTTTTGGAGCCACATAAGAAGAATCAGTATATGTAAGGAAAAGGGATTCCTTCTTCAATTCCCATGATCAATACATGGTCAATCATTCCCCTTGTTTATTTTATTTTGTCATGATGGTCAAAATTCAATCTGGTATTAATCTGAATATGCTTTTCCTTCGTGGTCTTCATATTAGAAATTAGAAAGAATTGTGGAGAAATTCAAGCCATTTGGCGATGGAATCGTTTGATTATTAGTTAGAAAAATGAATTATTTATATAAATCTTAAAATAATTGGATTTGTTTTAAACAAAAATAAAATTATATAATTGAAACACGGTCAAGTCGGTAGAAATTCAACAAGTACATGTCGCGCTCTCAATGGTTCCCCGGCAGATTAATATCGGGGTTTCTGGTGTTTAGACTATCCTTAGCCCACAATAAAATTAGGCCAAAGCATTTTTCCCACCTAAGGTTTTTCTAAATGACAAAATTCTACCAAAGATTTTAAAAAATCAAATACCTATTTTCAAAATTTTCTTTTAAATTTATTAATATTTGTGATTAAATTACCAAAATACCCTTAAAAAAATTATCAATTTCAAATATATCGATCGTTTTGGACTATCTATGATAGCAAAAACGATAAAATCTGTCGTCTCTGTTATCAAAGCGATTAAATCAGACTATTAGTCCAACTAGGTGATTATTTTTAGTTATTTGATTATGTTTCTAATAGCCATTATCATTGGAGAAACTGTCAAAATCGGTGACGGTTTTTTAGATTTTAAAATTTTTTTATTAATTTTTAAAATTTTTATGCTATTTTAATATTATTTAAATTATTTTTATAAAATTAATTTTATTATTTAAATATTTTTTAGTCAAAAGAAACAAAAATACCCATTTGACTTATTAAATTTAATGATTGAATTAAATTTAACTGTTGACTTTAGTCAATAAGTCAATATTTGGTTTCTTGAGAGTTAATAGGTGAAAATACTATCTAGAGAAACCTTTGGGGAGAGAGAGAGGGAACGATAACAAAACCTTGGGCGAGATTTTGTGATTTGACCAATAAACCACATTGCACAGGATAATATCAATAAGCTTCCATGGCACCACAATGACAAATTTCAATAAGCCCTTTGTGAATGGGAGGAGGGTACTTTTGTATTTGAATTGAGTTTTGGTTATGTCTTTGTAACCTCTAGAATGGTGATTAATTTCATGTATATCCCTTTTAATACGATTATTTAAATTAATTTCCCTTTAATTTTTATGAGTATAGCATGAAAATTAGTCCTACAGGAGTCTAGTCCCAAGAATCTCATAAGTCACCATTTAAAATCTATTAATAAAATTGCATTAATCTTTAACATTAAATAAAATTAAAAGACTAATTTTGCGTTGTGGAGCCGCATAACCCCATCAATAGGTTAATTAGTCTAATACATGTTTTTGTTTGGGTAATCAATAGGTTAATTACTTGTAATTTTAATTTAATTAATAACAAAGACATATTTGTCTACAAAATTTAACAAGCATGAGCAAAATTGTAATAAAATAAAAAGAGCATCCATAATCTTTTAAAGACTAAAAGTGAAGGTAAATCGAGACGGTAATCAAATTATCTCTTTTATTGCTTATCATGTTATCATAATAATAAATATAATGAATTAAACAAAATAATGACATAAATAAAAGATGAAGGATAATGTCAAAAAATAAAAAATAAAACAACCAGAATAATAAAATATTATCTTAAATCAAATGCCTTCCAAATATGTCTTCACTTATATTAACATCAAATGATTAATTAGATAAACTAAATAAAGAAACAAACATTAAATAACTTGTAAATGTGTGGCCAAAGGAGTTAATCCCATCCAAGGTTTCCCTAAATGACAGTCTAATTTATCAATTTTTAAAAGCTCAAATAGGGTTAGATTCGAGCCGAACTAAATACAAACAATAACATGTTCGTGTTCAGGTTCGTTTCGTACTGTTTAGGTTCGGGTTCGGGTTCGTATTCGTATTCAGTTCGTATAATTAAGTTCGTATTCGATTAGTATTCGTATTCGTATTCAGTTCATATAATTCGTTTTTATATTTATTAAAAATTATAATTAATACAAATAATTAATAAAATTTAATTAAAAAATTATTATTTTAAGTTCGGATTCATGTTCGGGTTCGTTCGGTTCGTGTTCGGGTTCGTTCGGTTCGTGTTCGGGCTCGTGTTCGTTGAATTTTAAAATTGCAGTTCTGGTTCGTGTTTGGATTGGTTCGGTTCGTTTCGGGCTCGTTCGAGCCGAACTCAAAAACGAATCCGAATATGTTCGGTTCGAATTCAGCCCTACTCAAACATTTTTTTTGACTAAAGTCAACAGTTAAATTTAATAATTAACTATTAAATGTTAATGGTCAAAAATGTATTTTTGTCTTTTAAAATAAAAATAATTAAAAAATAATAAATAACAAAATGAATTTTATAAAAATAATAAAATAATATACAAATAATATAAAATAATAAAATAAATTTTAAAAATTAAAAAATATTAAACTATATAAAAATTTAAATAAAATTATGAAAAAAACGGTAGCAAAATTGAACTAGGTATTGAAAAAAGCCACTTGATTTGGTTTTTGTGAGATGACTATATTTAATTGTCTTCGTAATCAACAATGACAAAAATGATTGAAAAGTGTCGATTTTATTCAGGACGATTGTTTCTAGAAATTTCTAACCGTTTTTGCCAAAATTTGTCTCACGAAAATGAGGCGGCTATTTCTGAGTGCCAATCAAACCAGATGACTTTTTTTCATATTTTATTAGAATATTTTGTTTTTCTTTGATTGAGGGTATTTTGGTCAATTCATTAAGAATATTGATAGAATTGGAAAAAAAAAATGTTTTATAGATAAGTGTTTGAGTTTTTAAAAATTAATGAATAAGACTCTATCATTTAAAAATATCTTAAGTGGGATTAAGTCCTTTAACTGTACAAATTATGAACATTTTGTTCATGCCTTGATGTCATGTATACACATTTTTCTTATGAATATATGTTTGCTTATTGCTTGATCTTGTATCAACATTTTCATGTCATTTCCTCATTTTGAAAATGTCACAACTGATTGTCAATTTTTAGTTAAACACAAGTGTTGCTCAAATTTACCCACACTGGGCATTTATGCCCCTCTTTCTCATTTGAGCAAGATTCCTACATATTTTCTTTCTATTTAGCTCTAAAATTATAGTTCTCCGCAAATTTGCAACTCCCATTGCTTTTTTTTGGTTCTTTCTTTTTATAGGTTAGCTTTGTTGCTGTTCTTACTGTTTTTCTTTGTTTTTTTTGTTTTTTTCTCTTTGTACGTTAGCTTCGTGAGTCAGATCATGGAATGCAATCTTTCAGAGGGTTCGTGAAGGGAGTTCAAGCTAATTAATCAAATCCCTCTCACAACTTTCAGTTTGCATACTCCTCATTGATGGGGGCAGGAGAGGCTCCTCTTTTTACGTTCGTGGGAGATCAGAATATCCTACGTACAGTTGAACAGATAGTTGAAAAACCATCCATGAAGAAATGGACCTTTATCCTTTACACCATTGATTTCTCAGTAAACAAAATGCCTTGATTATCAACCCCTCAATTGTCAAAAAGCTGCACCCATGAAACAGACAAAAAAAAGAAAACAATTTAACGCAAACTTCTCCAGGGCAATGACTTTCCCTTGCTGTATTATTCATGAGAACGACATGCAACCCCTTGAAAAAAGGATCTATAATTTTGCGTGTCGTGTCGATTGTCTTGGAGAAGGGTATAATAAGTGACGAAATGTTTTGAGGAGTTAAAAATAAGCATAGGTCTAATAAGTTTTTTATGAATAGGTTAACTTTTGAATTGTTGCTAAATCCATGGATGAACAATAGACAAATTGGTGAACTGAAATATCTTATTAGCCAGAAGAAAGGAAAAGAAAAACGATTCTTATAATATCGGCAAGCAAAATAAGAGTAACTTAAATCATAATACGAGGTTGTGAACGAGTAATACAAATATCATGCTACTAGATGAAACGATTGAGTAATACACCCTAGGTGGTGAGAGTCGAGTAGCCAAGAGCATCACTAGTTTACACTCCGTCCCGAGTAGCATGGGGCATGTGAAATCGTATATGAATCAATAAGGATCACCTTGCGAAGTTAAATACTCTTAAATGATTAAGAACAAAATAGTATTGTGAGAAAAGATGAAAAGGGTCCATGGAGGCACGGTCTCTGGGTACTGGGCTGTGACATGCTATGGCCCAGCACATCCCATACGCCCATTTGGTCGATTACTGTGTCTATTCAAGAGAAAAGTAGATTGTGGGGGCAAATTCAACAGCCTAACCCTTTGTTCTCATCTCAAAAGTTGGTCCAAACAGAAACTTGCATGCAATATCGTGGGAATTCGTAACTATCAACGTATCCCTTTTATGCTTTTACGTATGAATCTTCTCCACTCTCCATTATCATGCGTGTCCTTTTCTTCTATACTTAGGCGGATTTGGTAGCTCAAGAAACGTAGCAATAATAAGAAACTGATGTATTGAAAAAGCTACACAAGACAAAGCGCAAGACTTAAAAGGCACACAAAATGATAGGCAAAGGCTAAAGCTGGTTCGAACGTGGTCCTTAGTACATAAAGATCCCCCTAAAGGTTTAGGATCTGACAGGCAGAGCTCTGTACTTGAAGCTCTTAAAAAGAGAAACAAGCATGCTCTACTCTGTTAAATTAAAGAGGAGTATTAAGTTATAAGCCCACTTATTTTTTCAGAATTTTTAGCCGAATGTTAAGATCTCAGTGGCTGAAACGTGGGGTTTTCCCTAGCTAGCTGTCGATTCTTCATGAGCCCACATGAAGCCGTTAGCATGCTCCCTTGTAAAATGGAAGGTGAGCTCCTCATGATTCATGGGCTCAAGCTTTTGTTCAGTTATAGATTATATAATATACAATGTTGAAGACTGTATAGCGACATCAAATAAACAGTTCAGAAGCTGCGCCTAACTCCTTTGTACACATCTACCAGCTAATTTGATGGATTTGGGAGATTAGAGAAAGGATTAAGCAGCGTTTTTATTCATATTTTACATGGAGAGAAGCCAATTTAAAAAAAAATTCCACTGTTTTCTTTCTGTCATTATTTGATTGTTCTTTATCTCTGCATAAAAAAACAAGAAAGAGTCACCAACTCCCACCATGGTTCACTTTTGACAAGCTCGATACACTTCAGTCAAATTTCATGAATGATAGTTTTTTTACCTCATTATTAATCAACAACTCTATTCCAAAGTCTTTGCTAAAAGATGGGACAAAGAATGCACTCTCTTTTACTTTCTGTTTGATGGAGAAAATAATTGGAAGATGGAGAAGTTACAACTTGAATCACCCTCTGCTTCTTCAAGCTAAAGATTGTTCAATTTGAAAGAGGAGTAGATGGAGACTAAGCCTTCTCATAAATGAAAATGATATTAATGATATTGCAAACTTGTCAACTACAGTGTGTAATCTTTGACTGGAAAGCCTCAAATGGCAAACTTGGAGGAGATTCGAGCACCAAATATTGTCTGCCACTCTGCCTCCAATTTTTTCAACCAAAATTGATGCATGTTTTAGTATATGATTTGGGTTTGGTTTGTTAACCAAATATGTTAGTTTGGATTCAACTCAAAGTTGTTTTGGTAACTTCTAACTTTGTTGACCCTAAAGCAATGTCCGGTCAAACTTCTAACCCACTTCAGCGCAGATTCTCAGATACCCTTCACCTCTTTGTATAGTACTTTCCTGGCAGTAGGGCAGGCAAACCAAATCCTCAAAGAACCACATATTAATATATATGTAAAGAAATTATATTTATTACTTCAATATCATAATTAGGTTTGAATTTGCAGCATTTTATTTTCGTATTCTTTGACATATTCAATATGAAATGCAGAAAAAAATTGAATGCGCTGGCCCTTGTTCAAAGTTGCATATAATTTCCAAGTCAGCCTTTGATTATTCTCTAACTTAATTCTAACGACAGTTGAGAAATGTGTCAACAAGACATTTTTATGGAAACCTAAAATATTGAAATAATTTAGAAAAATATAGAAAAAAAATTTCAAATATTTTTTTGTAAAATCAGAAGTCAAATCTATGTGTACCAAATTGCAGTAACAGTCTGTCCCAACCCATGTACTTTTGAATGGCCCGCAATGCTTGAAGAGAAGGGAAAAAACAAAGTCAGCAGAATTCAATTCAAGTACATTGAATGGCAGTGGCAGAAGATGTTAAAAACATTTTCGAAAGCCCTTAAAAACAGAACTTGTTTCAATTAGCGAACCCACGAACACAAACACAATGAGAGTTTCTCTGCAGCATAGCTGCTCTTCTTTTTGATTCCCAGTTCATTCCCTTCCTTTATTTCATCACTTTCATTTCTCTTCTTGCATGCTGCTCTTACTTTCTCCAACACCAATCAATTGTTGCAGAAAGCCTTTTGTTTTTTTGAGTTTAATCTTCAACTACCCAACTCAGATCTCTAAGAAAGAAGAAATGGTGGTAGAACCTTGGATACTCAAGATGGGAAACCAAGTAAGTAGCAATCTAAAACACGCTTTTCTTCTCGAGCCTTCTTCCAAGAAAAAAGAGAGCCCCAAAAGCCATGAAGCTAAACGCTTTATTGGGATCCTTTCTTTTGAAGTGGCTAATGTCATGTCAAAGACTATTCATTTACATAAATCTTTAACAGATTCCGAGATCTCGAAGCTGAAAGCTGAGATCTTGAACTCTGTGGGGATTAAGTACCTGGTTTCAACTGATCAACATCATCTTCTTCGGCTTGCTTTAGCTGAGAAGTTGGATGACTTGAATCGGGTTGCTAGTGTTGTCTCTAGACTAGGGAAGAAATGTTGTGAACCAGCTTTACAAGGATTTGAGCATGTGTATAATGATGTTATGACTGGAGTTATGGATGTTAAAGAATTGGGGTTTTTGGTTAAAGATATGGGCAGCATGGTGAGAAAAATGGAGAGGCTTGTGAATGCAACTGCCAATTTGTATAGTGAATTGGAGGTTTTGAATGAGTTGGAACAAACATCTAAGAAATTTCAACAGAATCACCATGAAGAAAGTCGCAGAGCGTTTGAGCAAAAGTTGGTTTGGCAGAAGCAGGATGTGCGGCATCTTAAGGAAATTTCGCTTTGGAATCAGACTTATGATAAGGTTGTCGAGTTGTTAGCTAGGACTGTGTGTACAATTTATGCCAGGATTTGTGTTGTTTTTGGTGAGACTGCTTTAAAGAGGGACATTCTTGTGTTGAGTGAGGAACGTTCTATTGTTTTGAAGGATGAATACAGACAGGTTTCAGGTCACGTCCGAGTGGTTTCAGGGCCAATGAAATCGGGGCTCAGCAGGTGTAGTAGTAATGGGCGTCATTCACGGTTAATTGAGAAATGTGGACCGGAAAAAAGGGAGCTAATTTTGAAGTCTCGGATTGACTCAAGGAGAGGTGAAGTAGAATTCTGTAGAGTGGATGATTTTAACGTTCCATGTGGGCCTAGTCCTGGGAGGCTTTTTATGGACTGTCTTAGATTAAGCAGTTCAGTTTCAAAGTTTGATGATGATGGGATTGATTGTGAGGAACGAAGTAGTCAAATTTCAGGTTGTTGCAGTGTTGGAAATGGCCATTTGAAGAGAGAGCCAATTAATTCTGGTTCTTTTATCCGGAGTCAAATCAGTGTTCCTTTCAGTGTAGATCAGAGACAGTATATGTGTGGCGTGACCAACAGTGCACCATTTGGCCCCAAGAACAGGTTGAACGCATATGCTTCTCCTTCTACTGTGGGCGGTTCTGCTCTTGCCTTGCATTATGCCAATGTCCTAATTGTCATAGAGAAGCTGCTTCAATACCCTCATTTAGTTGGTGAGGAAGCTAGGGATGATTTATATCAGATGTTGCCTGCGAGCTTAAGAATGTCTCTTAAGACTATTCTCAAGACTTATGTTATGAATCTGGCAATATATGATGCTCCACTAGCCCATGATTGGAAAGAGACCGTTGATGGGATACTGAAGTGGCTTGCCCCACTGGCTCATAATATGATCAGGTGGCAAAGTGAAAGAAATTTTGAGCAACAGCAAATTGTGACTCGGACAAATGTTATGCTGCTGCAAACACTGTATTTTGCTGACAGGGAAAAGACAGAGGGAGCCATCTGTGAGCTCCTTGTTGGCTTGAATTACATATGTCGCTACGAACAACAGCAAAATGCTTTATTAGACTGTGCCAGCAGTTTTGATTTTGAGGACTGTGTGGAGTGGCAATTACAATATGGAGCTTCGTATTTGAATTGATTAGATTTTTGGATGTCTATATGTAAAAGAGTCATGTAGAGCTTCTTTCTTCACTCCTGATACTTGTATGAAGACACACATGATAATTTAACAAAATGTGAATATGTGAGCTTTGCACACACTAGAGTTTATTATTGAAGACTTCAGTTGAGTGATTCTTGTCTGTAGAATGTGCTTATATTTTGTGTACAGTTTTTTTTTGTAATTTGGGTCTGAAAATCTGTGTTCTATTTCTACATTTATACTCTGATCCTAGGAGTTAGTCCTTGATAGTATACAGAAACCTACAAGGGTTCCACTGCAAACACATTGATTCTCCGCAGTGATTGGTTAATCCTGATTGACTGGCTTATACATAACTTACTCTTTAGCAAGTATTTTAATGTACCAAAAGATTTCAGGTATTGAAATCTGCATACCTATGCCATTTTCTACCGGCAAGTAGTTGTTTGGGGTGTCATGATCCAACATTAGAAGGGATGTTTGTATTTTGTATGTCATGTTCAAAACTACCATGAAAATAGGAAAATTCCCATGGGCAGTTAGATTTCAGCTCTAAATTTAATAGCACTAGGCAGATCCATGCCAGAGAAAAAATGAGGGCTTAAATTAGGCCTAGCCCGCTGATGGGAAGGGAAGCCATTGATCATGTTGTAGCTTTATCCATAATAAAAACGTAAAATTTACTGCCATCTCCTAGTGCTAAGCGGATCCCACCAAAGCTTTCTTCACTCTATTCCATCTCCCAGTGCTAAGCAAGCAGCGTCACTTAACCATCAACCCAACTCCGAGTCAAATCTTAGCTCCCTATTTTATTCTCTAACAACTGCTTGTGATCTCTTTTGCCACCAAACGAATATGTAAGATTCAGATATTTAAATGTTACTATTTACATTTTCTTTACGATATCTTGCATTTTCTCTGCATCCAAAGGCACCTTATTTTAAATTTGTTGTTTACCCAACTCTTGACAATTTCTTTTTTTAAAAGAGGCGCGGAATCACAGAAGAGAGAAGCCGAAGCTCTCCTGATAACAAATCATGAGTTATAGAAGGTTCGTTAACAATGTCTCTCCATAACATCTGTTTTCCTTCCCAGTTTTTGTAGAATCAATTAACTTGATTATTCATTATATTGTATCTCGCTGATTGATATTTACGTTTATATGTGTTCTATTCGTACTTTGATTTGTTTCCGGGGTTTTTAAGCTCTACCATCTAGCCATGCATTTACTTTTGACTTGTATACTTGTCTCTCGTAGAGCCACACTGAGTAGCAACTCTTTAATTTTCTGATCTTCATGTCTACTGGCCAAGGCCCTTTTGTATCACACTTCTTCAAGTATTTCAAAATTTGCCAAAGCTTGAAAATTTTCCTTGATTATTGATGTAGCATGATATATCTTTGAGAATTTTGTTTATATTGTTCCTCATATTTCTTCCACATAAAAATAAGAATTTCTGTGATCGTTTAGGTATTTTCAGCCTTGATATCTTGTCCTTTCCGCAGACTTTCCTTCCTCTATCAGTAAAGCTGATAATAGTCTCCTTCATCTCTTGTTTTTCTTTCACTTTCAGGTGGATATTATAACGGCTGTTTCAATTTGTTTCTGATAATGTATGTATTCCAAGATTTCTAAATTTTTGGGTAACCCAAAATGGTTCCGAAAATGGTTCTGGTATAATCTTTAGATGCTGTCTTGAACTGTTTCTCTTAGACGCTAGAACTAGTTGTTTAGGATGGGCTGGGGTTGAGGCAGGTCTTAGGCTCATTAGAAGATTTTCTTTCGCAATTGTATTCTTTTCATTATGCTAAGGGTTTCTTAAATCTCTGTGCTATTTGAATAATTTTCATAATATGCACAATGTTTTTATGTAGATATTGGATTTGTATCATGATCTCTTTTACATAGAGAACACGGCACTTCCAGAGCATCTCTCTTTGATGACTATGATGGCCTCGAGGAAGATGGCACTATAAGGCCTCCTTCTCATACTCCCAGGAAGTTAATGAGCATGACAACAGCAAGGCACTTGACAATTGGAAGAAAGAGTTCTTTCCCATTCAACTACATAAATGAATTTGTCTCATGAAATGCCGTTCTAAACAGTTTCCATAGACACTGAAGTTGTTCAGAATTTAATATCTTACAGAATCAACAGCTTGAAAGCTGACTACAGCCTATGCATTTTTGTGCACACATACCATTGAATGATATGGAAAGTTCATACATTGCAAGAAATTAAATTGGAAATTTGTTGATTCATGGAAAATGTGTATATTCCTATTGGGAAAGCCAAAACAGAAAACAATGAAGAGAAAACATAGTCTTACGGCTTATAGATAAATTTTCTATTTCTAAGTTCTTAATGTGTTTTTGCTCATTTTCAGTAAACAGGCGATGTACATAAGGAGGTGGAGAATCATAATTGTATGCTTGAGTGAATGACATGGTACAGCTAGTTCAGCTTCAAATTTCACTTTCTATGGTGAAAATATATTGCTTTGCTTTCAGTGGACTTTATTTAAAACTCAGGGCAACAACATGGATGTGTCGAGGGGTATAGTATCAAGAACCATGGATCGGTTTAAGATGGTATATATGAATTGTATGATAACTACATCTACTCCACTATTTTAATATGCTTTACTGTTTTTCATCGGGCTATACTATTTTCATATAAACATTTAACTTATAACTTTGACATCAAGTTTATACCAATCCTTTGATTTAATAACTTTTAAACCATGGTACTGCAACGGATGTATGACTATGATTTGGTATGATTTGCTATTGCCTTCTTGGTTATTTACTTTCTCATCAGGCAAGTGATCCAGTCATGTGTTGCTTTCCTTGAGTGATTTATTATTGAAAGTTTCCTTGGATTCTCTATATATCTACATTGATATAATTGCTTCTCTAAAGGGGAATTTTTTATGTGTGATTTAAGACAGAAATGCATTGTAGTCTGTTAATTTGATGCTGACTAGCTCTTATCTTTTCTAGGTTCTCATGCATGGTTGAAGCACAAATGTTAAAGCTTGGTTGGTCAAGTCTGCACTGAGTGCAATCATGTGATTTGAATGTGCTCTAGACCTTTGTTCTTTTAATGAGAAATATAACTTTTGGAAGTCTGTTGAGCAATGTGGATACGTCAGTAGTTTACCCAGGAGATACTGCTTCAGATGTGTCACTCACAGCCGCCCAATTCAACATAAAAAAGAAAAAATATTGAGTCCTGCAAGGATAGCCACAAATAACCATTGATACTGACCGTCCCACGAATTGCTCCTTAGTTGGATTTCCCTAAGTCTCCTCAACGCATAAAGTGGATATCTTTTGGTATCTGGTTTCCTTTACAACTTTGCTTGTAAATTAATACCGCTGATGTAAGTTCTGAGAGTTTAGAAAAAGTGTAAATTCAGAATGGAATTCGCTGATGTTCAACATCTGAATCAATGGCACTCATATATAGGTCTTGGATGCAGCAAAATCAACTGATGCCTGCCTATTCCATATCTGTTTTTTATTTGGTTTTTCTGGGCACAAAATTTACATATCTATATATAAATAAACTTTAATTTCAATTTAATATTCAACTAAAATTTATCTGGGCTGACAACTGACTTGATCAAATATTTAATCCCCCTCATTCCACAATTTCTCTTTTAATATTCAGAAAGGACAGCTTTACAACTCTTTTCCTATAGATATTCAATAATTCCTATAGATATTCCACAATTTCTAGATTGACCATACTTTGTTTTATTTTTTAAATTTTATTGAATAAAGTAAATTTTTATATTTCAAATTAAATTGATCAAACTTTTATTTTATCACACAAAAATATGTCTAATTTATACATGTGTGTTATGTATAAAATCCTTACTATAAAAAAACAAAATAAAATTAAATTAAACCTGATGGATTTTGTCTATTTTAGGAAGGACTTGTTTATTGTAAGTGTGCTTTATTGTTTTAGCATAAATATTTTTGAGAAAAAAAAAAGCATAATTTGAAGTTTTTATTAAATGCAAACTATGTCATCACTTAAATTATCTAGGTCATCACTCGAATTATTTTTATTTAATATTTTTCAAAGCCAGAGAATAATTTAGAACCTTCAATACAATTCTATACTCATCTAATTTTCACTACCATTATTTGTCTACATCTAACCTTCTGTGATTCGCTACGATCTTTACATCATTACCATCACTAGCACCATGAATTGTTATCATTTCAATACTGAAAATTATACAATCATACCGCCCTTTTAGGCTATGACTAACCACCGTCTTCAACTTGAAACCTTTTCTTCTACCGGAAAGTCAGCACCTCTATTCTGTGTGCTAATCCGTGTCGCATGAATTCCTTCTCCAGATATGACTAGATAGAAAAATTCAGTCGTTACATTAGTCAATAAATTTGACATTCTTTCGCAAGAAAAAAGTATAAAGTTGACATATTTCTTGTAAATTACTCCTCAAATTCTTACAAGTTGCGAAATGAGTTAGACAAAGGTTTATAGATCTTACAGATAAGTTCACGGACTGTGATTAGAGTATGGATAAGACATGATTCTAGCCTGAAAATGTTGAGAATGGATTCAGGATTATGTGCAAATTAACTGCTAAGTTGAAGACCGGCGAAAGTAATACTACGACCCCAGATAATCAAATTCAATATTTTCTCTCTTGTATTCATATGTTGGGGCACGAGAAAATGACGTGCTTCCCACTTCCCACGCACACGCGACCCCATGAAACCCTAATTTCAAAGACCTCTAAAAGAAGAGCTTATATTGGTTCTTATGACTTGAATTTTCAGATTTATACGTATAAATAACAAAGAAATTACTTACTCCCCATATCACAACAGAGCTATAGCTTTTTGAAGGAAAGAACGGGAAAAAAAAGAAGAGATTTGATTGATTGTTGTGCCTCGAGTCTGTTGTTTTATATACCGTAAATTTTCTCTCTCACACTTTGTTTATTCTGTGCCTCTGTCTCAAAGTGTGGGTGCTTCTTTTAATTGATTCTATCGAGGGTTTTGCATCTGTTCTTTGTTCTCGATTACTTCTGGGTCGTTGATCTTTTATATTGTTCTTCATCCTGTAAATTAAAGACCTTATTTTTTTTCTCTTCCTTTTGAGTCCATTACCAATTGCATCTAATTCTCTCTTCTTACGGTGTGTCTTTATTCAGTACTCGATCACTAACTAGCTTCTGCCTTCTCTCTCATAAAATCTGTGAAAGGTTGAGCCCCAGTAACTTACAAGGAATAATCCATAGTTTGTACACTAATCTTCTGTTTCTTGTTTATCTCTGATTTGGCTTTCTGATTTCAAATCCTCAACTTGTAAAGAACTAAAAATATAAACAAACGCGCAACCCTTAAAAGTTGATTCATTTCTTTGGTCATCTTCTTCTCTTATTTGTTCTTTTACCACAATTCGCAAAACTGGCAAACCCTTGGTGGACAAATCAAGTCAGCATGCCGGGCATGGACCGGGCTGCCAATTCACCGATTCTAAACAAACGTGACCTTGAGATCTCTGTTAACGAAACCAGAAGCAATGAAGAAGAAGAAGAAGACAGAGACACTGGTGATGAACCCAGAGAGGGAGCAGTTGAAATTTGCAACCGCAGAACCCGAGGCAGACCTCCCGGATCAAAAAACAAACCTAAACCACCAATTTTCGTAACCAGGGACAGCCCTAATTCTCTCCGTAGCCATGTCATGGAGGTGGCTGGTGGAGCTGATGTGGCAGAAAGTGTAGCCCAATTCGCAAGAAGGCGACAGCGTGGCGTTTGTGTGCTTAGTGGCAGTGGCTCTGTGGCCAACGTGACATTAAGGCAACCAGCAACACCCGATGCGGTGATGGCACTACCAGGTAGGTTTGAAATTTTATCGTTGAGTGGGGCGTTTTTGCCCGGACCAACTCCTCCAGGCTCAACTGGGCTAACGGTGTACCTAGCGGGCGGACAGGGTCACGTGGTGGGAGGGAGTGTGGTGGGGCAACTGGTGGCAGCTGGCCCTGTCATTGTCATAGCCGCCACGTTTGCAAATGCCACGTACGAGAGATTGCCTCTAGAAGATGATGAAGAGACTGCCGGTCAAGGACGGATCCAAGGGCCCGCTGATAATTCCCCTCCGCAGATTGGGAGCAGTGGCCAGCACACTCACACTGCTCTTCCTGATCCTTCTCAAATGCCTGTTTATAGTCTGCCACCAAATCTACTACCAAACGGCGGCCAGCTACAGGAGGCTTATGGTTGGGCTCACACGCGCCCGCCTTTCTAGCTACAACTAGAACTTCTATTTATAATTTGAAGGTAGAAAGACTGTACGTTTGTGAATCTATTATTATTATTTTGTGCTATTTAAAGATAAGTCTTGAAAGAGGATAGAAAGAAGGATTGAGAAGAAGAGGAACCATGGCTTTCATTGTATATTAATTATAACTTTTCTTTGTTTTCCAGTCACCAATAGAATTATAAATTTTTGATAATATCTATATTTTTTTTCTTTTGAATTATTTCTTTTTTGAGTTGGGATTACTCATTTACTACTATGTATGCAGTTTTTTTTATATAGATATTGCTAATTGGATTACATTTTGTGTATGATATGATAGGTTAGACTTGCAGAAATATTAAAAAATATGAGTGAAGATAGGGCTTGGCATTCATCATTCAAAAAGGTTTCTGGGTTTCGCTGGTCAACAACTTTCATGTTTGTCTCAGGTTGCGTTCACTTTACTCAGATGAAGAAATAGAGACTATCGTATTAGGCTTCATTAAGATGATTCTGGGACTTACTTTCACAGAGAGTTTTCGATTTTTATGTCAAAAAGGATTGTTAAAATGACTAAAAATTTGAATATTTGTAAGGTCATTTAACAGATTAGTGAGATCAGAAGAGAAATATGGGCAGTAATCATATTTCTTCACATATAAATCCAAATATTTGACTAACTTTTTTTATGATCTTGAATTGTAGCACGTACATATATATATATATATATATATATATATATATATATATATATATATATATATATATGTTAGAATTATCTTCTTATTCTTTTCTGAAGGATAACTAAAATTAATTTACTTTCATAATTCAATATATAATATCATAAAAAAGCTACCTGTTTGTTTATGATGCCTGAAAAAGATGAAAAATGAGATGTTTACGGATATGGATGGTCAAGAAAACTTATACCGACTAGAAATAATTTTATTATTAAACAGGAGAGAACTCATCGCTCTTCAGAAGATCTACATATAATTATATTAAATACTTGCCATTACAAATATTCATGTTAGTTTATATAATTAGGGGATCTTGAAATTTGTCTCTACATTTGATTAAATCATTCAATTCTATGGGATTTAGCAAGATATATATTATATTTGGCACACAAGAACTAGGCAAAGAAATGATATTAATTTGTATGTGCAAAGCCATATATGACTAAATAAAAGGTATACGATTGTAAAAGACGTTCTCTTTAATTTCACTTTTCTTGAAGGCGGAGCATTCAATATATCTCTGAGCTAGGGCATTTGATAGCTCCCTCATGGTTGGTTAAAGCCATGGCAGCTTCTTCCTTGGCAGCATGGCTCCTCTCTGGCACTTCGACGATCTTGCAGTTCATAAATTGCAGACAAGTTGACCCTAATTACCATATGTACATATAATAGTTGATAGCTTCACAGTGAATAAGAGCTTGATGATCGATCAAGTCCCATAAAATTGAAAGAAAGCTTTTCTTGGAAGACACATAGATTGTTGACAGAATGGGGGATTCTCTTGTTCATTATCAAGCAGGAAGACTTTTGAAAGAAGGTGAGACTTAATTGGGTGACAGGTAACTCTTGCTTCAAGATTTAATAGTTTTCTTCTTTTACATTATAATATTAATTTGGGGAAAACCATTTTTCATACTTACCGCCCATTTGGCGTTATATGCCCTTGTGATGATAGTTAAAGTTCATGTTGAATAATTATTCCAAACATATTTTTATATTCTTATATCATTTTCTCCGTGTTAAGGTAGATGTTCTACAACTATATATTATATTGTATTTGATCATATTATGTATTTATACGTTTTGATTATTAATAAAAAAATATTTTATTGATATTTTATGATATTTAATATATATAATCAATATATTGTTAGAATTATGTGCAATTTGATAAGGACACGGTTATCCTTGAGGGCATTTAAAACAAGCTAAATGAGATGTTGCTCAAAGCAAAGGATAAAAATTTAAGTTATGATAATTTTTCTATTTACTGAATGTTTTTCACTAACTCTCCTTTATCTTTATCTTATAGTTGTTCTGGGTCAATAGATCAAGAGGCGAGGTGTGTAGTGTCGTTAGTAGTGCCGTAGTTGCTTAGTATGGTGGCAGATGTCATGTGGGGCCCAACTTTGCTATACAGCTTTTTGACTTAGGTGTTGAGATCCATCAATTTTATATTTTTGGTTTTTTAAATACTTTGTTGATGAGATTCTTAAAATGTACTCTTGATCTTTATATGGTTTTATTATATGAGGTTTTTTAGCTTGTGGTTTCCTAGTTACAATTTTCCTTTATGTGATTTTTAAATAATAATGTTTTAGAACCATTTTTAGGGGATGTAGTATGTCTTTGACGTTAGAGGTTGAGTATCTTAATTATAGTACTTCTAAGGGTGAAAGAGTGTTATAGTGATTGATTCGAAACCTCAAGAATTAAGGTGATTGACTTAATCATGGATTCAGATAAATACTAGATATATAACCATGTGTGATCCTTACACACCTTTGAGTCATGTTTTCTATGAATATGTAGCAAAATTTTAACAAGAATACTTTTGTCTTTTTGCCAAAACACAAACACATGCCTATGCTTACCTAATTTAAACGCCAGTATAATTGAATTGTTAGCACCGTTTTATGCTCTGAATGCTTTTAGGACCTCTATCTTGTGTGGATACTATAAGGATTACACTTCAAGGATCAGAATAGTGACATCTTAGCCACAAAAAGATAAAGGAGCCGACTAACACATGTATGAAATATGAAAATGTCTTATGGTTGTTTGTTTTACATTTTCCTTATATACACCAAAATAATGATGATTCAATGGTAGGTAATCTCGGATTTTGTATTAAGTTTTAAAATTTTGTTGCATAGACACCCTTTCAGTGACAAAAAAACCTAACACTTTGTCACTATGAATCATTATGACTCAGATTTATAGCTTATGTATATATCCTCAAAGTGCAAACATTGGGTAAAGCAAGTGAAAAAGGTTTTCTTAAATTTATTATCAATTGTAAATTTTTACTCTCTTACTTCTCTTTTCTTTGTTCTCTTGTTTAATTAGTTTTAAAGTAGTCTATACACACTTTAAATTAGGGAGAAACAATATTTCTCACTTCTTTGTTTTTGTCTAAATAACACTTCTCACCTTCAAACTTTAATTACAACATTTTATCACCTTTTATTCATTTTCAAATTTAAAAAACACCATTTTCTCACCTTTCATTCATTTTGTTGTCCAATTTAATTGTAAAATGAAACATTTAAGTAATTTTATTTATCTAATTTTAAACATTAATTATAATTATTTTTATTTTATTTTATTATCATCTTTAATTTTCTTTTTCTTTTTCTTTATTACTTATGACCGATTCCCTTATCTTCCTATCAACAAAACAAACTCTATTACTACCACTAAAGCCAACAACACTTATACATTGCCCTTTTATACACAATCACCATCACCATTGTAGGACCCGCCGCCACGAGTACCCCTGCTGCTGAATACTGAGAAAACTTTTATTAATAATCTGGAAATACGGGTACCCGCGACGGAAATCCTATGAAAAATAAAACTGAAACAATACAATACATCTGTACACATGCGAAAGCTGAAACTGACATATACATTTACTGTCTGAAAATACATAACTGTACAATGAGCCCAATGGCCTTTCTCATATACACATACTGTTTCTGTACATCTGATTACATAAATCATTTACAATATGACCACACAGGTCCAAAACTGAAAGTACATACTGAGATCGTGGTGTCGGTCCTCTTCTGCTAGCCTTGATCTGTCCGCTCTTCGCAAACAGTACGAACACCTGAAAATGATGGAAGAAGGAGGGGGATGAGTGATAAAGATCACCCAGTAAGCGCTTCTTACTTTCCTCAACCCAAGCAAGCAACATACAATATCATACATATCTGGCCTTGACCCTATTCATACATCTATGCGCTTGTTAGAATCTGAAACTGTTTATCTGATTACCATTCATTTACTGAAATTATTATTATTCATGTCATGATGTGTATGTCATGCCATGCTAACTGAAAATACTGTGGATGCATGCATCTGAATATCTCTATGTACCCGAAGGTACCTGCTGTGCTGATCAAACTTGGTGAACATAGGGATTCGACATCTTAGCCGTGTGGGCTGAATAGTCTAACTCCTGGCTAGAAAGCTGAATATACTGTGTTGTACGATCTGACTGGTGTCAGAAGGTTGAATCTGAAATACTGTTGAACATTCTAACTGGTGTCAGAAAGCTAAAACTGAAATACTGAACAATCTGACTGGTGTCAGAAAGCTGAATCCCACAGATGCCCCCCCAAGTTCACCCATACTCTTATCGGTACATCAAGTTTTGAATACTGAATACTATTAAATTTGAATCCCATGATCCTCTCTGAAGCTACATGTCATGCTATGGTATGCATATGCAGCTTTATTATCTAAATTACTGCTTATCTGAAGTATTTTAGTCATTCAATTAATTTCTCATGCTTTATTTCTCATTTTCTTTTCTTTTTCTGAAAAACTGCAGGGGCACGGGCATGTGGCAAAGCACACGGGCGTGCTTGTCTCACACACGGGCATGCATGGCTAAGGCACACGGGCGTGTGCCTGGACGCACGGGGCCGTGTGTCTGGCCGTACAAGCTACTAGAATTCTGGGTAATTTCTTTGAAACAGCATGCACACGGGCGTGTCTCTCAGGACACACGGGCCTGTGTCTGTAATTCTTGCCCGTGCACACAGCGTGCACACGGGCGTGCATCTGGAGAAACAAAGGCACACAGTCGTGCCATGCAGGCACACGGCCGTGCGTCTTGTTCTTCAACAAGAGCACCTGTCGGAAAATGTATAATTCTCAACCATTTCTCAATCAATCACCAATTCACTTCAAATACACATTCCCAGCACTTCAAATAACACAATTCAAGCATCAAATGCCACATGCATCAATCATCAACGAATTCACCATGGAAGCATCTTCAAATTCTCTCACTAAACATACTCACATGCATGCAAGGCTCAAGGATCGAAATTCATCATCCAATTCAACATGCAACATCATATAATCATGCCCAAAGTTCATCAACATGCAAAGAACTCATTCAATCATCACATTTCATCAAATCATGTTGGGAAAACTCAAAGAGAAGTAAGTGAACACTTACCTCGCGTCATTACCTCTGAAAGCTATTCTTTTTATCTATTCCCTTTGCTCTCTAGCTTGATCGGGAGCTAATGCTGGCTGGATTTCCTCTCTAAGGTTGGGAGGAACTAAAATGAAAGAGAAAAGATGCTAAAAATGCAAAGTGGGTGAGAAAAATGAACTTAATCTCTCAGCTCACTTATATACTCATGCCTTGCACAGGCGTGCATCCAAGGTGCACGGGCGTGCATCGTGCACAAGGGAAAATGGATTTAATTCATTTTCTGCACATTCGTATGATCGAATCCTTCTGAAAGAAATCATACGAAAGCCATACAGGCTCTGAAAACTTACTAACTCACCCTTAAACTCATCTAGGCTCTCAATCTATTTTTGGATTTTATTTTTAATCCCAAAACTCTTTTCCTAAGGGCTTTTTCTGAATCTAGGATGTTACAACCATCACCATCACTACAGCCGTCTACACCCACAATGCATACATTATAATTGTCATCACTAACCATGACAACCAATCTTACTCTTTTGCCACCATACTCACCATCACAAACCACAAATCACCTACAAGGAAAGTAGTATTATCGATGGTGGCAAAGGGTGTTGATGGTATTGGAAAAGGTCGCCATTTCGACAAGGAGACCATTGAATGGCTTCTATGCTAGGTAGAATTAGCCATCATTGTTGTAACATCTCTGAGGTAGAAATGTCTTTTAGGCTGAAAAGTTAGGGTTAGAAGTGAGAATTTATGATAGAATTAAAGTTAAGAGAGTTCAAAGGTGAAATAGATAATTTTTAGAGTTTGGGTGGTAGGTGTATGAATCGTGATAAGAGGTTGATTCATACAGAGCACGAGAAAATGAAATTTCCAATTTTTCAGCCATGCACGACTGTGCACCATAGGAAGCACAATTGTATGTGTCTAGTGTTTTAACTGCCATACTTTAAGTTGTTTTTATCTTTTATTTTTCAGTGTTTTCACCCAAAATTTCATTTATTTTTCAGAGATTCCTAACCCTAGAAGAGAAGAACGGTAACAAGTGATCCCTAATCCAGCTAGAGAGAAGATTTCTATAGAGAGATAAGCTTTGTTAGCCATGACAAGATGTAGGTGTTTCTTTGCCTCTTTCCCTCTTATTCCCTTGCATGTGATTGTTATTGCTTGAGTTTTTATGATGTTTCCAGTATGGTCATGATTTTCCTTACATGATTAAGTAAAGAATGATGATGTGCAAGTGATAATGATGATTATTGCCATTGGAAAACATGCTTTGTATGTGTTTCCATGTATATGCAAATTTTAAAAAGTTTTGAATGATTGATGATGGAAACTGATAAGATTAATATGATAAATTTTAGTATATGGATTGTATTAGGTGTAAAAACATGAATGATGATGGTGGAATTGCATTTAAAATGAGTTTTGGATTGGAGTAAGCTTGTTTAACTGTGTTAATGGCAAAATAGAGCAAAATTTAGCAAAATGCATGACTGTACACTTATAGGATGCATGCTTGTGCAGTCGTGCTTTGCATGGTCATGATCATGTTTACGAACTAATGCACATCTAGATTAGGCAGGGTTAAGATTGTGCATGGCAAGTTCATGATCATGCATCAAGGGAAAATCAAAAACATGATAAAAATCAAAGAAGTTAGCATAATCAGGTTACACGACTGACACACGACCTATGTATCTAGTCATGCACGCCTGTGCATCAAGCAGAGTTTGAAAGTTTAGTTGAGAACAAAGCGCAAAACATAGAAATCCCAATACAATAACTTATAAATAGTAAAATAAGATAAAATAAGGAAACATGATGCATCAAATGCAATCATGACACGACATGTCATATAGTGTTTTCAAAAAAGGATCCAAAGATCCAAATGCATGATTTTATAGTAGAAAAGATAATGATCTAGGCACCTTTTTAGAGGTAAATACAATGGGGCACTTATAAATTTTACACACCCGTTAGTTAAGAGAACCAACATAAGGGTCTATAATGATACTAGCCATTATATATAAGCATATGCTGGTGTGTGTTTAGTTATCAACTTAGGGATTCAAATAGCAGTATTTAGATTCAGTTGCTACACATTAGTTAATCAGTTACTACCTACATGTCAGTATATAAAACTCACATGACCAGAGTGTCAAATCCCTATATTTATTAGTCTGATAAGTACAATATTTGTTTTCAGTTATAAATAAATTTTTAGTTACAATATTTCATTCATTGTTACAGTTATTTCAAAATCTTCAGATTATATTCTTATTCAAAAAAACACTTTTTATAAATAAGCCTAAGGGCTTAGATATTATTTTCAGCATGTCATTTCTACATGACATATATAACATAACATAACTCAACATATGAATAGCGAAGAGAAGCTTTGAATCAGTATGAACTCAAAATGTATAACAGTAATACTAATAAGACATAAGATAATAAATATTAAATTCAACACTATGTATGAAATAACCAGCTTAATGTGTTTATAGTGACGTCCCCTGAATAGGATTATCATAAGATCAGAGATAGGATTATCATAAGATAATAAAAAAGTAATTTTAATAGTAAGGGTAAAATTGGTATAGAAAGTATTTTAATTGAAGAAATTGATAAATGTCTTTAATTTTGTTTAACCTAAAATGATATGGTTAAATTGTTTTATTAATATTCAATTATGGTTAATTTTTTTATTAACTCCATTATAAAGGTAAAAAGGTAATTAAACTTATTGTATTAATTTAAATTTTTAAAAAGTAAAACGCTTAAGGTTTTTTTATCCTTTTTTAATCTTTTTACCATATACTTCAACGAAAATTACTAATATAACCTGATAAAAATTCAAAATTGGGACGGGAAAAAGTGTTATTCATTAAAAAAAAAAAAAAAAAAGAAGTGGGAAATATTTGTTCTCCATTAAATGTAAAAAGGAAAAATTTTCATCATGAATAATTTTTTTATGAATGGTGAATTTTTCTCACTAATAAAACAAACCCTAAGTGAAGTACTATACAAATTTGGTTAAGATTGTGCATATGTTTGACAATTAATAACTTCTAAATCTTAGAAGTATGAATGTTTATCAATTGGATTTATGAAAATTTTCGAATTTTCTGAAGGGCATAGATCCAAAAGTAGTTTTCTTGTAGATTTTTATAATTAGAACAAACAAAATATATGTATTTATGATAACAAAAACAAAGGAATCAGAATCTATATTTCTTTTCATTGCATTGAAAAATAAGCATAAAATAATGAAGAGGAAAAGTATATTAATATTCTACTTCATGCCATTCGTTAATAACTTCAACATCTTCGGGAGATGGAAACTGACGAAGGGATTGCAGCTTTCATGTTCCCATTAATCTGATTTATTTCATTCTAAATTTTATTGTTACATTTACATCCTTGACCAACTTATGAAACGATATCCAATTAAGCTACAATGAGAGCAATTATGTCTAACAACAGGTAGAAGTCTCTTTCGAATCACTTTTTATTCTTATCGTGTATCTACTTAGGGTGTTAATTTTGAATTTAAATTTGAATTGTAACAACTTATTTTATATTAGAGAAACTTGATAGATCAGCCTTCCATTCTTTCTAACTTTTATAACCAGTAATAATTCCTTTCAATTGGACATATATTTGCCTTGGTGCAGCTTTAAATAGCCAGATCATAAACGTTGCATAAGTTTAACATACTTGATTGAATCACTCTGCAGAGAAATATCAAACAAATGCAATTACAATTGTTTGTTTTATTTTGTTTCAAAAGCAAGATGTTTTATTTGATACCTCCAAAGGAAATGGTATAAGTTCAATAGCTTAAACAAAAAGAATCTAAAAGTTTGATCCTTTAGAAGGAAAAAATTGAAAGTTTAATCCCTTAAATAAAAGGAAAATAAAATTTGATTTCTTAAATCGTAAAAAATTTAGTAGTTGAATTGTTATCCCATCTATATACAATTAAAATATTACTCCTATCATTGGAATGAGTTGCATGTGGATTTCAGGACGAAGCAAATAAAATTTTCTGTAAATTTGTAAGTTCAGGTGAACTTCACCTATAACTTACCAGCCTTACAAATCAAAATTTTGCCTACAGTTCTCAACATGGTTAAATCACTTTACAGAAGTCCTTTAAGTTGTGTTTAATTATATTTTAATGAAACTTTAGTTGAAGGTTATATTTTAATGAAACTTTAGTTGAAGGATCCCAAGGTATAAGCTAGGAACAAGGAGGACCCGCTTCACATGAATTCACATGTCATACTTATTAATAGATCTTAATACAAAATCGTTAAGAAATTGGATACAAAATTCCATCGCTAAAGTCACAGAAAGTAAAAGACGAAAAAGGGCAAATGGCCCCCCCATTTGTTCAATAATTATTATGGCTCTAATTAAAATATTACTCCTTAAGGCGAATAAAAACAAATATGTTCTCTTTTGCAACAATTGCCTTTCCAAGTGTTGCCACCCTACCCACTTACAGTTGCATGGACTGTGA
This sequence comes from Anacardium occidentale, assembly GCA_026122585.1. Classification (NCBI taxonomy): domain Eukaryota; kingdom Viridiplantae; phylum Streptophyta; class Magnoliopsida; order Sapindales; family Anacardiaceae; genus Anacardium; species Anacardium occidentale. The sequence goes on from JAJEJH010000273.1 coordinate 409,927, forward strand.
GAATCCACTTACTTTACGTTAATGACATGTAGATCGCCCATTATCGCCACTAATTAATATTAAATTAAGCTTAATGGTGGGGTTGCTGCAAACATGCACCATCCAAGAGAAGAGAAATCCTGGAATATGTTAGCTTTTCTTTCAAGTCCATGTTGAAGCGCGCAGTGTCGTGGAGTACACGTCGTCTTTACATCTTCTACGATTCTTATTAAAGAACACTTTAACCTATTCTTCTAAATTGAACCAATCAATAGAACCCCAATTTCAATTTGTTTATTTCTTGGGTTTATTCCTGATTACAACTTCAGAAAGTTGAATTGACACCAGAGCTAAGATTATATTACAAGGTTAATGTTTGTAGGTGAGGATGAGATGCTGCTACATTCAGTGTTTAAATCTTTAAATTACGCCCAAAAATCACATTCGGTCCCATCTAAGTTTATTAGCTGTATTTTTATTAATGTCGGAAAGCTTTGTGTAATTATCAAATTAAGTACAAGATTGACTTTATGATATAAAAAAAAAAAAAAATACTTATAGATTTATGAATCATCCTACACATTCTGTACATTGATCCTTGCCAACATATATAGTCTATAAATTATTTATCATAATGTGCGTTTCATATAAAATTGTTTAGGATTAGATTCAAACTGAATTGAGTGTAAACTTAAATAAATTCAAGTTTGATTCAATTAATAAAGTATGAGCTTGAATCTAAGGTCAATGAGCCCAATAAATACAAGTTTGAGCTCAAGATTTAATAAATTAGTTGAGTATTTTAACAAACTTTATTAATGAGTTTTTTAACTTAATATGGGTCTATAAAAAGATATTATCTTGATGAGTATTAATTAAAATAACAATTTTTTAATTGATTTAAATCCTTTTTTTTTTTTTCAAGTTTATGAGTTTGACAAACCAAATATTTTGAAACTCAAACTCAAACTCAAAAACATTAAATGTGCAAACTTAAACTCAAACAAGTTTAATTCAAATCTAATTTTTATATTGTCCAAAGTTCTATTGTGGCCAAATATAGAAAAAATAAATAAAACAAACTGAACTATTAAATTTACAGTTTAATTATATTATTCATTCAATCATCAACATAAAATTATGATTTGGACTTAAGATCGGCTATTTACTTAAACCTGGAACAAAATGGAGTAAAATGATTTACAAATGCAAATGGTTTGGTAGTTTGAGTGTCATTAAAAAGAGTTTATATGTAATAAGACGTTTTAAGTTATGAGATATAAGCCCTTAAATTTATTTGGTGAAAGAGTTGAACTATCATGTGAAGTAGTTGTTTGATTCGGTGTGGTTAATAGTTTAAGGCTGAAGGCTAATCACCTGAGGCTCACGTGAGTGAAAGATACCTGAGTCTGATGTAGTCATATGGGTGCTATACCATGTTGATGAACATATTATGTAAAATGTAACGGCTGCACAAACTATCTATCTCTCCCTCCTTAATTGTCAGTGAGACATAAATATATAATCACATGGTCTATAAATATGGCTGTTCTAGGTTTGTGTTTCTTCCAATTAATTTGGTTAAGTCCAAGAAGGGATAGTCTAATTCGTTGGATCCTTGCCATGGAATGAGAGGTATAAGGATCAAGCCTGAGAAATTTTGTGCAAACAGAACTCCTGGCAAACTTAACTAGACTAATTAATAATTACCTAATGATATGTTAAGTGCTAATTAGTTATCATAGGGAGGAGATCATGAAGAAGATAAAGGTAGAGATTTATAGTTTGCATAATCTACTTTATGGAAATTAGTTTAAAAACAGTTAGTATTTATAAGTTAAGTTGAGTTTTAAACGCTTAAAAATTAAAACAGTTATAAGTATGATCAAAGTACTTTGATTGATAAATAATTAACGTATTTAATAAAATATAATTTATAAATATATTTTTTTATTAAAATAATTAAAAAATTAAAAAATTATTTTATCAAATAATAAATTATATTAACTTAATTTTTATTATAATATTATAAAGATATATTTGACATATTACAATATCATTTTAATTTTAGAATTAAATAAAAATACTTTATATACAAATATTTTATTAAAAATTTATATAAATAATTTTTTAGATTTATTAAAATTAATATAGATGAAAAACTGGTTAGAGTAAGCTTAACTTAGAAACCTAAAATGTAACAAAATTTTAAAATTAAACAAGGATAATATTATAATACATTTAATTAAAATAACTTATAAGAAAATATTATAAACACTAAAATAAAATTTTAGTCTGGAAAACTATTATAAACAAGCTTAATTTAATTACAAACGCCCCTATGCGTTCCTAAACGGAAATAATTAAATTTGTCTATCTAAAACTACTCAAATGGAAAGGAGAAATAGATATGGCTATAATTTGTAGCTAGAAGGTCAAACTTGACAGGAGGCAAGGGTGCTGAGTTTCGGGGAAAACGTCAATAGAATAGAAGTAAGGGACTGGAGAGTGGCAGAATTCTGAATAACGAGTTGAAAGTTCCACCGACCGTCCAGGCGTCCACCAATGCCCTAATGTCAATGACTGAAAAAGAACAAAGTAATAGTTGGTGGGTTCATGGCTTTCTTCAACTTTCCAATTAATGGACGTCAAAAAGGAAAGCTCTTTCCCATCTAACCATACCAGATGGCACATTTATGAGCTATTCGTCGTCATAAGTCAGCTGGTTTTTCCTCCCTCCCGTCAAGTGCGGTGGGCTCGTAGGTAGATTGTCGTCAAGTTTCGTTAAAGTAGCAGTAAAAGTAAAAGCTTCTATTCTCGATTGATAATTTCACACACTCATCAAAATTTTCAACTAAAAGCACTCAAAATATTGTAAATTCAAAATATGGATGTGATTAAGTTAATAATTTATTAACCATCAAGGGAAGGTGTAAAAGTCCTAAATGCATCTTCAAAGGCAAAGAGTGTGAGCCGTAGGAAGGTGATGGAGAAAGAGGGTAGTATAGTTGTTGGGGCGGGTCCTTTGCACGATGTGTTGTGGTGATGTTTATTTCTTCTTGTGTTGGTTGTTTTGTCTCTCTTAGACTCCATCTTGTGCTCTATCTAAGATACAAATTCATGAGAAAATAAGAATAATTTCGATTCAAGTTATAGAGGTTTGCCTTGGTTGATAGTTGGAGGCCATAACCGAGGAGTTTGTCATGTCGTATGGTCCAATCCACAGGCAATTTTTGGTTGTTGAGATTTGATACTTTCATTAGTCAAACATATCATCTCCTGCTTCACATTTTTTTTTGTCCTATGAACATATTTATAATATGATGAACTGGACAAAGGTATCTTAGTATTGACTAAGATTGCAATTGCAATTGACTAAAATTGCAAAGTATTTGGTTGTTGCAAGCCACATTTTCTTGTGATTCGGGATGCTATTGAAAAGAGGAAACTTTGGATTGCTGTTTAGACAAACTCCTTCTTTAACATTTTCTTTTTTGGTATTCGCATTACATTTATATAAGGTAGAGATTTTGAGTTCTTGTATTGGTATTTTCTGAGATATGCCCTTTGTACTCTGTATTTTTTTTTTTTTATATATAAAATTAACATTTTCCAAAAAATTGTTTTCACTCGCTTATAAAATCAATAGAACTCATCTTCATTCACACTAAGTTAAAATACTGATAATTTTATGTAAGAGTAGAAAAAAAAAAAAAAAAAAAAAACAAAAGGATGAAGAATTTGCATAGAAAGTTTTCACTTTGCTTGATAATTTTGATGGTTTCCACTTATCCAAGCAAGGGTCTAAACAAGTTTAGTATAAGCCGCTGGAGTTGAGACTCAAACTAAATTTGAACTTAGTGTTGGCTGGATCAACAAACATGCAAACTCATAGTTTGATTCCTATAAAATATTTGTTTCTTTGCTCACCTTTAAAGTTGTGCAGGCAAATTTGAGGTAAATACAATTCAACTTGGCTCTAATCATTTGCAGCCTAGATCCAGTACTATACGGAGAGTGGGTTGAGAAAATAAAATTGCAGAAAATTCAAGAATATATTCACAAATTAACATGGGCTTGGCTGTATAGATATAACTTCAAACCCCGATTGGCCCGCGGACCGATCTTGATGGTTTTGTGCAGGAGCTTTAAACTCTATCCAGAGAAAATTCTGAACATTTAAAAATTTTAAGAACCAAACCATGATTAACAATAATTTAAGGTGCATGTGAGGGAAGTGTTTGACATCATTCAACCATAATTTATTCCTAATGTTGGTCTTCAAACAAACCTGTCCCATATCGATAATTTTGGTAAAAACTTCATTACCCATATGAACAATACTAAAATTACCTCATGCTTAAAAATGACATAGAATGAAACTATAAAATCAATAATACAAGTAAAATTATAACATGTCAGATTAACACTATTGTCACTATAAGAGGTAACAACATTACCATTAAAAGTAGTTAAAGTTGTCGTTATTCTTTTATCTTTAAATTTCTCTCTTGATTTTTCCATTTTCTATTTCTTGTAGAACTGTTTAGTGTGATCAAGTTTATTATAGTAATGACAGATTATACCATTTTAAAACTTAGATTTGCTCCTTAACTTCTCACAATTGTTTGAATCCTAGGAGTTCTAGTTTTACTTCTCTCTCATTCCTTTGTAATAAGTGCTTTTAACTACGTAGAGAAACTTGATTGATTTTTTCTACTCTCTTCATTGAACACACTCTTTTTTACTAGCTCTGTAGATAATTTGTTGCCAGGTGTAAAATTATTAAAAGTAATTACTAATATTTTCTAGTTGTCAGATAAGGTATGTAGGAGCAAACAAGCCTACAATTTATTAGACAACATAATCTTCTGATTAATCAATCTGTTCATTATATCCTAAAAGTCATTCATGTGCTAGAGACTATCGTCTCATCCTTCAATTTCATATGAACAAGTTTCCATACAATACAAGCTTTATTATGGATAGTTTTTCTCCCATATAACTTTGACAATGTCTTTTACAATGTATTTGCCTTTGTCTTTTAAGTCACATAGCAAATCACTATGTTATTTATTTATTATCTAATCAAACCCACTGTATTATCTGTACAATAGGTTTACTCTATCCTTGACTTCTACATAGAATAATTAGATGACGTCAATTCAAAAATGCTGTTGTTATAATCCTCCATTTTGAATACACAAGAAAAACCCGACTACTTTGAACAATATTCTCGTATACTTTGTTGGGAAAAATCCAAATAATTGCAAATAAAAATACTAGTGAAATAATATTTTTCTCTCTTTGTGCAATCAAATGGGTAATAGTAACGAAATAATAAATCAATCACAAAAAATAATAATCAAATACACTTACAAGAATACCAAAACTTTTAGGTGAAAAACCTTGCAGAATGAAGATAAAATACCGCATAATTTAGTCTAGTTTAAAATCTTTTATTTATAACATTAATGGGTATCATAAATTTTTTTCAGATTATCCAAAGATTATTAACATTAATAACATCACTAATATGAGTGATTATTAACAAATAAATTCAAACTAAAATAAAAAAGTTTAAATCAAACAGATATGCCAAAATCAATTAATAAAAAAGATAAACAGTAATTAATTCTATTTATTTTGTAGAATTTAACTTATGGTTATGAATAATATATAAAATTTCACCACAACTAGGCAAAAATTGATCGCTCTTCTTTGGTTATTCATGGGGAAAAGAGACGGAAGGAATAAAAAAACCTTTCTTCTTTTAATTTTTGGTACAACAGCTGCCTTAAACTTGGGCCAATTTATGTTGTTTCATTTTTTTATGGCCGAAGGACTATTTCCCACCTATGGTTTGAGGCGGGAACAAAGCCCTACCCTCAAAGTTTCAAAAAACTCAGTCTCCTAATTTAAAGAAATTTTTTATAATTTTTCTACTAAAATGATTAAACTATCCTTTTAAAAATTTAAAATTTATAATAAAAATATAAAATAAATTTTAAATATAAATATTTTTAAAAAATTTAAAAAAATTTTAAAAATATATTTAACAAATTTTTAAATTTAAAAAATTGAAGCAGCCACTACCATCGACATCGGCGACGGTGGCCGCCCATAATAGAACTAGGTGGCCATTTCTGGCCACCTGGTTCTGGGGGAGGCCAGATCTGACCTTCCCGTTCAATGGAGACGGCCAGATCTGGCTGTCTCCTACAAAATTAGGAGCCGAAAATAGCCGTGAAGGCCGGCCTTGGCCCCTTTGGCCATTTTCGGCCTTTATTTTAGGCGGAGGCGGCCATATTTGGTCGTCTCCGCCAAAACTTGAGGCGACCGATCTGGTCGCCTCCGCCAAAACTTGAGGCGGTCGATTTGGTCGTCTCCACCGAACTGGGAGACCAGATCTAGCCTCCTTTGGAACCAGGTGGCCGAAAATGGCCATCTGGTTCTATTATAGGCGGCCACCGCTGGCGGCGGCGGTGATTGCTTTAATTTTTAAATTTTAAAAATATTTTAAAATATTTTAAAAATATTTTAATATTTTATATTTATATAAAATTTATTTTATTAATTTATAAAATTTTAATATTAAAAAGACAAAAATACCTCTGTATCATTACTGTATACTATTATTTTTAATATTAAATTTGACTTACGGATGAGAAATTAGACTTTTAAAAATTTGAGGGTGGGACTTTATCCCCGCCTCAAACTAACTAGGTGGAAAATAGTCCTTTAGCCTTTTTTTATTATTTAACTTGGTTGGATCTATTATATACGGTACAATTGAATTAAATTACTTGTTTTAAACTTTTAAAAAACTTGAAATGTGAGACGGTCCAGAATTCAAATTTTTTTTAAACAGTCATTATTCTAACATTTTTAATAATTTATATAATTATTAGAAAATTACAAAAATTTAATATAATTCAAAAGACATGTTACAGAATTTCCACAAAAATTTTGAATCACATATTAAATAAATTTCCTAATCAAAAAATTTAATAAAGCTTGAATATCAAAATTTCCAAAATTTAAATTCTTCATAGGGCAGTCCCTACCTGCGGGGTTTTTTAATAAATTTTAAACTCATCAAAACACAACGAATTTTTTAATATATAGTAGTCATATTAATAAGCCTTCAAAAATTTTCGAACATAAATTTACTCAATTTAATTTTAAATTGTTTAACCAAAGCATAATATTAAACTATCCAAAATTCAGAATTTTTCTTTTTCTTTCATCCTTCCGAATTTGATTTTGAAATGTGAGTGGATAGAAATCCATTCAATTAAAATCCCTTTTTAATTGATTAGCATAAGCTTTTGTTTTTTGTCTTTAAGAGAAAAACCTTCCTTTAATTTAAATCTCCTTCATATCTCTTTATATTCTATTTATCTAATATCTCTTTCTCTCTTTTTTTTTAATATAACAAAAAACAGTATATTACATCCAGGTTCCTACATAAGTGACAATTCTATGGAACTGTAAATGCCATGTTGTGGAAGATTGGGTAAGCATAAGCTGAGTATGATGAATTGGCGAAGCGATACCACTTGGGTATATTTGATTTCCAGATTTCAACAACTTTCCTTGCTCCATTGGCTACCATGACTATTTTGAACATTGTTGTAGGAGACTGAGAGATGATATTTGCACAAATTTTCTCGTTCTATATATTGATTATCAGTTACCTAATCTTTAGGAGGAGTTGACACCACTTTTGTCAATAAAGACTATTTTGAGCTAGGTCTATTATAACGATGCTAATGGATAATGTACAAATACGAGGATCATAATCATTAATAGCAAAGCTATTAGAAAACAACTGACGAATAAGCTGGTGAAAACAAATTCTCTGGAAAAAGAAGTTTGTTGAAAGTGAAATAAGGATTGTATGGTATCTCCGTTGCGGGACAAATTAGGAGAATCATGAACTTGATTGGCAAGCAAAGCAGATTGAGCATCTTTCTTTCGTGAAGTCTAAAACAGGAACAGTCAATACGTAATCAAATTGCATAGGCGGCTATAACAAAATCCAGAAAATGAAAAATATTGCATATTATTCCATCTAGGCAAAAGTTTAGAATGCCAATCGAAGACAGTATATATCATGAAAAAATTTTGTCGTAATAGCAGTCTATACCATGGGAGAATAAAAATGAAGTAATAGTAAACAAAATAGGACAGTCCAATTTCACCTAAACTTTCATTTATAAGGACTAGTCTTCGTCACTTGCTAATGAGGATGCCATATGAGTGCACACATACATATATGAATGTGCTATCCGAAATTCAAATTTTAACGAATTATAACAATTAACTTTGTTGTTCATGTCATATAATCTAAATTTATATGAATTATAAATCTTTTAACTAATTCGAGTATTTCTTCTTCCTCATTGCCCTCAAGGCATGAATTTAGAGAATGAATTTTATCCAATGTTCTATCCTTTTCATTTTTTGTATGTGAATTGATTCCAGTATAAAACAAAGAATATGTGCACGTTATAACAATCAATTAAACGAGGCATCAAGTAGGGCATAGAATGTGTTGTAAATATAGGTGTGAATTTGAATCGAAACAAATATGAATAAGAGTTAATTCAAATTTGATTTGAATTCAAAATGACCAATTTGAGATTGAGTTTGGGTATGTCTATTCCTCATGGAATTTGCCACAACCGCTATTACAATCCAATCTTGAAGATCAAGTTTTCAACAAAACTTATTTTTTACATACAAAATAAAATGTGGTTCAATAAAATACAACTGAACTATAATCATATTTAAAGTGAAATAATCCAAAAACTAATAAAAAATATGGCAAAAATAAACTTCTTCAATCATACGCCACCATCAATAAAAATACCAGGAAATGTCATATATTCAATAGGTGCACCAGATAATTCTTTACTCAATATTTTGGTAGTTTTGTCTGCAAATGAATAAAAAATAATTATACATTTCATAATTATTTATACTGAACAAAACCTAGTATCTTTCGGTTCGTGTATGCCATTTGAATGGCGACTCTATATAAAGGACAATTATCAAGTTCGTGAGCTCATAAAATCATTCATTAATAAAAATGCCAGGAAATGTCATATATTCAATAGGTGCACCAGAGAATTCGTCACTCAATTTTGATAGTTTTGTCTGCAAATGAATAAAAAATAATTATAAATTTCATAATTATTTATACTGAACAAAACCAAGTATCTTTCGGTTCGTGTATGCCATTTGAATGGCGACTCTATATAAAGGACAATTACCAAGTTTGTGAGCTCACAAAATCATTCCCATCCAGTCAAGAAAGCAAATAACTATGGAGGTCGAATCAGCTCTTCACTCATGCAAAGTTCATCAATCTCGTGCCATAACCAGCAGGCTTCATATTCTCTTCCACTTGACCGCCGTATCGTTCTTGCTTTATTATCGCCTCACAAATTTTTTCCACCAAAATAATACACTACTATCCGTTGCATGGGCACTCATCACTGTCTCCGAGTTCATTCTCGCCTTCATTTGGATCCTTACTCAAGCTTTTCGTTGGCTCCCGGTGTCTCGTTCGGTTGCCGTCGATAACATTCCTGGTGATGTTAAACTTCCCGGAATTGATGTGTTTGTATGCACGGCTGACCCCAAAAAGGAGCCGACTGTGGAGGTTATGAACACTGTTATATCGGCCTTAGCACTTAACTATCCACCGGATAAGTTGTCTGTTTATCTTTCTGACGATGGAGGTTCTTATATAACTTTGTATGCTATAAAAGAAGCATTTGAGTTTGCCAAGAGTTGGGTTCCCTTTTGTAACGAGTATGACATCAAAACTAGATGTCCTGAGGCTTATTTCTCGATGTTAGCTGATGACGAGAGGCTTTTTTGGAGTGATGAATTCAAAGTCCAGGAGGAGGATATTAAGGTTGGTGTTTGTTAATTGCTACAAACAATATAATCTTCGCAAGAATCAATACTTCAACTAGCTGATATAATATTATATTTTGTATATCATCTGTACAGTTAAAATATGAAAATTTCAAGAACAATGTGGAGAAAGTAGGAGAAAAAGATGAAAACAATTGCGTGGCGATGGATCGAGCCCCTTCTGTTGAGGTATGCTGCTACAAATTAGCCTTGGTTTTAAGTCTTGTTTATAATTGAATCAGATTAGACCCACTTGATTAATGAGCCAAATGCAAAGGTTAATAGGATCCCAATCAAGCCAGTTTGGGCTCACCTTAGCGTTTGATTTGAATGGGTTTAAATTCAAATTAAGATAGTTTTATTTGAGTTCTAATTAAGGGTGAATTTTTGTATGGTTGAAAAATTGTTTATAAATCTTTCTTCTTTAACGATTTTTTTTTTTTCGACAATCTTTATTCTTTTTTTCAAACAGTTTTTTGATGGTTTGTCCAACAATTTTTGGTGGAACAAGATTTTTTAAATTCAAGCTTGAAACGACCCTTTTTCGAGCTCGATTTGGCTTAATCCACCCCCAAATATGGTATCTTAAGACAGTCAAAGATTAATTTGGTTCCATACATAAATAGATTATAGTGATGCGTACGGGTTATTATACTAGTTATATATACGAACATATTTCAATTTATTTTTTATTCTATCTCAATGCTGAGTTGAATTTCGATTGGAGACCATAAAAAAACAACGACAAAGAAAAAACAAACCATGGACAAAATTAGGTAGTAGCTGACTAGTTCGCATAGCAACACATATCAGAAGACAGCTACTCCTGGAAGAGCTTCCACAAGGAAGTGGCCAGAAAAAATAATTAACAATAATATATCATTATCAGCTATGTTATTTAATTTAACATATAGAATCAGTCAGTTTCCACAAGTCATTATGGCGGGCTCTGAATTCAAAGAAGTTTTCATTAACTGTATCCATGGGCTGTTTTATTGTAGATAATACATGACAATAGAAAGGATAATAAACAGTGCAAAGACGAGCATGCCAAGATGCCTCGCCTTGTCTACGTCTCACGCGAAAGAAGACCATCCTTTCCTCATCGTTTCAAAGCTGGAGCTCTCAACACCCTTGTAAGTACACACATTCTTTCTGTCTGCCATGAATATTCACAACGATGCATCAAATTAAAGTGAAATTTGCAGTATTTAATGAATCATGTTACTGCAGCTTCGAGTTTCCGGGATAATCAGTAATGCTCCCTACATATTGGTTCTGGACTGTGACATGTTCTGTAATGATCCAAACTCTGCAAAACAAGCAATGTGCTTTCACCTTGATCCCCATATGTCTCACTCTCTCGCTTTTGTCCAATACCCTCAAGTTTTCTACAATGTCAGCAAGAATGACATCTATGACGGGCAATCTAGGTCAGCTTACAAGGTACTAGAAACAATTTTTGTTCCTTTCATTCTGATCAATTAAAGAATAATTCTAGTAATTAATGGTAAAAATTCTGTTCATTTATGTTTTAATCATCTTGATTCAGACGAAATGGCAAGGTATGGATGGGCTAAGAGGACCACTACTGTCAGGCACTGGCTTTTACTTGAAGAGAAACGCATTATTCGGAAGTCCAAATCAAGAAGGTAGAAAATGCTGAACCTGAACTTTCTGGGTATGATTAGATCTCGTATGGAGTCTATATGTTGTTCACAAGTTATAATTTTTTTTGTGTTAGATGAGTTTTTTGCTGAGCCTGAAAAGAATTTCGGTACTTCCAACAAGCTCATAGATTCGCTGAAGTCTAACAAAGAACAAGAAGTCACTACGCAGGAAGATTCATCAGACTCTATCGCGGAAGAGGCCAAACGGTTGGCATCTTGTTCATATGAAGATAAAACACAATGGGGTAAAGAGGCAAGTAATCTATTTCTACTCAACTATCACTTGTCCTTCCTGTAGTTTTGCTTTTTATACCAAATAGATGAAGCTTAAAGCTTTGAATACTGAATACAGGTTGGGTTCTCGTATGATTGCTTGTTGGAGAGTACATTCACAGGATATCTACTGCACTGCAAAGGATGGAAGTCAGTCTACCTTTATCCAGAAAGGCCATGTTTCTTGGGCTGCACCACCATTGACATGAAGGATGCCATGGTACAGCTCATGAAGTGGAGCTCTGAATTGATCAAAGTAGCTCTCTCCAAATTCAGCCCTCTCACTTATGGGATGTCAAGAATGTCCTTTTTTCAAAGTATGTGCTATGGATACTTCACATTCCAGCCCATTCTTTCTGTGGCTCTTCTCTTATATGGCATAGTTCCCCAATTATGCCTCTTGAGTGGCACTACCTTGTACCCCAAGGTAAACTATCAGAAAATGCTGTTTTCCCTTTTAAACTTTGTTATTTCGTATCATGCAGTGGAGTTGCAGCTAATTGCTCTTGTTGACTGCAATATCAGGTTTCAAGTCCCTGGTTTGTAGTGTTTTCAACTGTGTATTTCTCCTCCCTCTGTCATCATGTATATGAAGTCCTCTCAACCGGCGGCACACTTGGAACTGTCTGGAATGAACAAAGAATTTGGATAATAAAATCAGTTTCTGGAAGCCTATTTGGGTGCCTAGACATGGTGATGAAGAGGATTGGCGTAAAGAAAGCAAATCTAAGATTAACCAACAAGGCTGTGGACAAAGAAAAACTTGAGAAATATGAGAAGGGTATATTCAATTTTGAGGGAGCCAAAATGTTTACAGCTCCATTGGCAATCTTGGCATTATTAAACACGGTTAGCTTCTTTGGTGGGGTGATTCGAGTGATCCTTCAAAATAATATTGGCCAGATGTTTGGGCAGCTGTTCCTCTCTTCTTTAATTTTGATCCTGAGTTTACCAATACTTGGTGGGATGATCGCAGGAAAGAACAAATAGAAAGCACCTAGTTCTTTGTCCTTGAATAACTTTGCAAATATGTTTCAAGTGAACTCTTGTTGATTGAATATGATTGTATTGCTTTCTGATTTTAAATAAAATATTTTCAATACTATTTTACAGGGAAAGACCATTTGCTCAATTCTCCATTATTTACTAATTTTCTCTGCTTTTAGAAGAACAATCGTAGAATTCTTCTACTTTCTCACTTTTCCACACCTCTAAGTATAGATGGACCAAGGTTTGAAGCTAATCCTAATCCAAGGCCCATGCTTTGGCAAAACATTAGAGTGTAAAGCCGAAACCACCGTTCGGATTGGGCCAATTATCCATGGTAATAGCCTTATGATAAAGGACACAAATATCTCCTCTAAGCACCCTATAATTGAATTCAAATCTGAAAAGTAAACTGTCCAAGATCTAAACTCCTCTAATGGTTTCACTATTAACTCCTCCAAACTCTTTCCTCATACACCCGTCAAACTCTAATAAAACGACATTATTAAACTCAGTGAGTACACCTTGGAACAAAAACGAACACAAGGAGTTGTGAAACTAAGGAGGAATCTAATGGTTCAAGCCAACATAAGGGTCACTAGATCTAACAGTTAGAAGAATGAAGAATGAGTAGAGAAGGAGGGATTAACTGAGTATGGAATAATGGAAAATGAAGTTAGAGAGAGATGATCTAGTAGAAGTTTAGTAGATTTGGTTCAAGAAGATTGGAAACATTTCAAAACTTTCTCACAACATGTGAAAACTACAATGGTTGCCTAATGTTGGTGTACGGTCATAAGTTTTTAGACGTACAAGTTGAGTTACAGGTGCACACATTTTTTGGTCACACTCATGACCCTTTGTCTATATAAAGAAATGCAACAATTTTTCTCATTGTGTCCTTGAGATTTCAAGGTTCACACTTGTACAATACATTGTCATACTCATACTCCAGTAAACACTAGCTCTTGAAAGAGTATTCAACCTCTCAGTTTGCTTCGTATAGATTACCCCAAGTGCCAATGACCCAAAGGATACTGGAAAGCAAATCATTACCATGAAAAGATTAAGAATGAGCCATCAAATGCAAGTTTGCTTCTAAATACACCTTATGTTTATATTAACATGTTTGGATTTTTGTTTTTGTGAAAAACAATGATTCTACCGTTAGGACCTAGAACTCTAATTGGTTTTTAAAATTTCACTGCTTAGTCGCCCTTTTAGGACTCTGGGTCCTTACAGGGTTTATAGAAATAATAATAATAATAATTTAATAATTAATAATATATATTTAATTAGAAAATGTCTAACTAAAATGCCCTTTTTTAAATCATGTCTTGCAATTTTAATATATTTTTTTATGCATTATACACATGTAATTAAAACTCAAATCAATATATGTTTTACCCTCATCTCTAAGAGTAAGAATCTATAAATAGTATTCGTAAACAGTTCAATGTTTACGAATACTATTTAGTTTACCCTTCACTAGTGAATAATACCATGCTTACCTCGTTCCCGTGAACAATACCCATAAACAATATTATGTATATTTGCATGCATTTACGAAGTACCACACTTATCCTCTACTTCTGAACAATACCACACTTACTTATGATCATGATCACGTTTACTCTTTATCTATGAACAATACTACGTTCATCTATTAGTTTTATATGTTTACCCTTATTTATGAGTAATATTGTGTCTATTTATTTATCCGTATGAACACTACTATGTCTATTCATCTATATCTATAAACAGTATTATATTTACCTTAAAATTTATAAGATTAAAGATTTAGGTAAAATAGGTATTGAGTTGGAAATTTAGCCATAATTATATAACACATAAAAGATGAATTAAGATTGTATAACAAGATTGAAAAGAAAAAAACTATTTAAAAAAGTTCTCCCACAATAATATATTTGATTTAATTAAGAATATATTTGATTTGATTAGAGTAATATATATGATTTAATTAAAATAACGTATTTGATTTGATTTAGATAATATTTGAACTTAAAAATTAAAATATTAAGAGAATAAATAATTGTCGTTTAGTTTGGACAAAATCTCATAAATTCAACAATATAATTGAATCTAGTCTGGTTCTTGATAGGCCGGCCACTCGTGGATTTAATCTTCACCATATACTACTCTGGACTTTACCCTTTGATAGGCTGTTAATTTGTCAATATATTTGACTTTTTTCTACTTGGTTGGCAAGGAAAGCCATACGTTTTAACTTCAACATCGAAAAGGAGACCTTATTTTTGAAAAATCTGGAAGAAATCAAAGAAAAGAACAAGAACGTGAAGCTGGAACGCTAGTTTCAGTCAACAGTGGGGGCTACGATAAATTTCCAGGATTTGTCTTGCCCATCACCATCAGCAAGTTGTTCTCCAATTGTTTAAAAAGGACTACAATTTCATGGCGTCATGTTTAAACCAAAAAGATTTTATCAGTCAACGATGGAGAACTCTGATCTCCCTCTCCATCTTTGCAATGTTAACAAGTTTTCGATCATCACCAACAGGTTACATGCCCTTGTGCATACCATAGCTATAGCTTTCTTAATCTACTATAGAGTTTATTTTCTCTTTCAAGAAACTAGAGACATACCATTATTACCATGGGTTTTAGTCCTTGCTTCTGAGCTACTTCTTTCCTTTATATGGCTCATTGGGCGAGGGTACCTCTGGCATCCAGTTTCTCGAACTGTGTTTCCGGAAAGACTGCCAGAGGATGATAAACTTCCGGCCATTGATGTATTTATATGCACTGCGGATCCTGTGAGGGAGCCTACTTTTGGTGTCATGAACACTGTGTTATCAGCTATGGCACTGGAATATCCACCCGAAAAGCTTCATGTTTATGTATCTGATGATAGTGGTTCTCCTGTAACTTTACATGGTATGAGGGTGGCCCACAGGTTCGCAAAATGGTGGCTTCCCTTTTGCAGGAAGTTCAGAATCAAGACAAGGTGCCCGCAGGCATATTTTTCTGCACCTGAGAGTGATGATATTAGTATTGATGATAGTGAGTTTATGGAAGAGAAGAAGATCATTAAGGTTTGATGAAATTAATAACCGTGTTCTGTAATTCAAAGTTTCAAGAGTCTTAAATATGTGTACTTCAAGGGAATCTATATGTAGTTGATAGTAGATTTTGTACAGGAAAAGTATGAGATGTTTGAGGACAGTGTGATGAGAGCTGGAGAATATGGGGAATTTGGGGACAGCCAAGATCACCCAAGTGGCATTGAGGTAAAAATTTTCTGTCATATCATTTTGGACATACCTACTCGCTATCCTGCAATACAGAGGAGAGAACTTGACGGACCATAATTTAGATGTTCAAATTAAGCTAGTTAGACAATCTAATATTTTTGGATTTTCTAATTTCTACAGATAATAGAAGACAATTCAGGGGAGACTCTGCCAGCAGACCATGCTAATGTGCCTCTTCTTGTTTATGTTTCTCGTGAGAAAAGGCCTGATCATTTTCATCATTTCAAAGCCGGAGCCCTCAATGTTCTTGTATGATCTCCCTGCACTCACTTCAGGATATGTGTTTATGTATATGCACAATTGAACGATTATATTGCTCAAGTTGAGAATCTTGTTTGCAGCTCCGGGTGTCTGGCCTGATAAGCAATTCTCCATACATACTAGGCCTAGACTGTGACATGTACTGCAATGACCCTACTTCAGCTAGGCAAGCCATGTGCTTCCACCTTGACTCCAAAATTTCTTCCACATTAGCATACGTTCAGTTCCCTCAGAAATTTTATAACATCAGTAGCAATGATATTTATGACAGTCAGTTTAGATCAGCATATAAGGTAATTAGAAAATTAACACTTAGTACTTGTCCAAATATATGTCCAAGGCACAAAACATAGCACTTGTATACTTGATCTAACTTTGTGGTGTTTATGAATTCCGCATTGATCAAGGTACTATGGCAAGGTATGGATGGGCTGAGGGGACCAGTCTTGTCTGGCACTGGCTATTATATTAAAAGGAAGTCATTCTATGGAAGCTTGACCCAAAAAGGTATCCCCATTCTTTTATGAAGTAATTTAATAGAATTTTGATGTCTATGGTAGTGTCTGCAGTATCTCTCAATGTTTGGCTGTAAAGATTGATGAAGACCGAATTTTGTTGATAAACAGGTATTGACCTTGAAGAACTTAGAAATTCTCTTGGCTCCTGCAACATGTTCATCAAATCCATTCAAGAAAGCTACAAGCACAACAATGTCAATGCTGGGAACTTGTCCAGTGCATTGCTGCAAGAGACAAAAGTTGTTGCCTCCTGCGCCTATGAACATCAGACAAAGTGGGGTGAAGAGGCAAGCTTTTTTATTATTACTGAGTGGATCATATTTTAATTACTGTTAACCAAATTAATTACTTCTTTCCCTTCTTTGAACACCAGGTGGGTTTTCTATATCCAACTGTGGCGGAAGATTTCTTTACAGGGTACATTTTACACTGTAAAGGCTGGAAATCCACATTTCTTAACCCATCCAGGCCACAATTTTTGGGCACTTCAGCCACAAATTTGAATGACCTATTGGTTCAAGGCACCAGATGGGGCACCGGATTGATTGATGTTGCTATCTGTAGATTATCCCCCTTGTTTTATGGACCATTAAGAATGTCTTTTCTTCAGAGCATGTGCTATGCAGAACTCTCATTATTCCCACTTTTCTATTGCTTTCCTCTCTGGTGTTTTGCTACTATTCCGCAATTGTATCTTCTGCGTGGCATCCCCCTCTACCCTGAGGTTTCAAGCTCGTTCTTTAAGATATTCTCTTTCATTTTCGCATCAGCCATCGCTAAACATCTGCACGAGGTGATTGCAACAGGAGGGTCAATCAAGACATGGAGAAATGAGCAGAGGATTTGGATGATAAAGTCTGTCACATGTCATACATATGGAACTTTGGATGCCATAATGAAATTGCTTGGCCTGAGAAAAGCCAGTTTCGTGCCAAGCAACAAAGTTATGGACAATGAACAAGTTAAAAGATATGAAATGGGTCAAATTGACTTCCAAACATCAGCAATGTTTCTCATTCCAATGGCTTCTTTAATGATACTAAACATGGCTGCCTTGTTTGGAGGAGTTGCTAGAATTATCGCAGTGGGCAACTGGGACAAGATGTTTGTACAAGTTGTACTCTCATTTTACATATTCGTTATAAATTTTGCAGTCGTTGAAGGGATGCTAATAAGGAAGGACAAGGGACGAATTCCACCATCAATCACTGTCATCTCCATTTTGGTTTTCATTGTACTCTGGTTCCTGGGATCTGTCCTCTTGTACTAATTGAGTGGCATGTACAATGACACTGAAATGCTTTATGCACTTCTATATAATTAATTAACTTCTAGCCATTCATGTTGAGTTTATAACATTTACACCTCTGAGGTTTGAATGGCCTGTAGGGGCGGGTTTAAAAATCGGATTGAATCAGATGATTCCATCAGTTGTACTGTAATCTACTCAAGAAAATAGTTTCGATTTGCTTGAAAACTGATTTGACGATTAGATTAGATTAGAATGAACTAAAAGACTTCGAACAGGAAAAAAAAGTGACAGACCAAAAACATTAAGAAAGGTGACATTACAAATACAAGTGCCGCTTGTTAAACTATTTTGCGTTTATTATTTTCGATATTTTTATCTCAAATACTATTTGCTTACATGGAATTTTCGACAAAAACGGATTACTGCAACAGACCGACCTTATCTCCTGCAGCATCTGGAGCTGGCACGTGGTATCTGCAGCTGCCGTTTGTTTTTTCACCGACTTTTAGGTCTCGGACGAATATGAATTCAATGAAGTCGGCTCAGGACAATATTTCATAATCAATAAAATGATATTTTATGTGTTGTAAAGGGTTATCATATTTGTAAAAAGGATCAAGGCTTACGGAATCAAATATGATACACGAAGGAGAATTTGATTGGTGATAGAATTTGTACACAAATTAATGAATAAACAATTGTCGGAGAAGCTGTCAGTGTTTGCTGGGAAAATAGTTCATGGTAGGCAGCGGCGAGAAGCATAACTTGACAATAATCAGTCACTTAATTCTACTAATTAATGGAGTCTCTTCCTCTTCCTCTTCCTCTTCATCTCTCCACACCCCAAAAACTATCCGCTATGATCAATCGTTTGTATACTTTCCTCCATTCCATTGCTTTAACATCACTTATTTACTATAGACTTTCTTTCTTTCTATCAACACCCCCACTCTCATTACCACACCTTCTAGTTTTTGCCTCCGAGTTGTTACTCTCTTTTCTTTGCCTCCTTCACCAAGCTTTTACATGGCGACCTGTTTATCGTACTGTGTTCCCCGAAAGATTGCAGCAAGACAGGGAGCTTCCAGCTTTGGACGTGTTTGTTTGCACAGCAGACCCCAAGAAGGAGCCGCCTTTCGATGTAATCAACACTGTTTTGTCCGCTATGGCCCTGGATTATCCTCCGGAGAAGCTTCATGTGTACCTTTCAGATGATGGAGCTTCTTCTTTGACTTTGCTTGCTTTGAGAGAGGCTTATGTATTTGCTAGGTCGTGGCTGCCTTTTTGCAGGAGGTTTGAAATAAAGACTAGGTGCCCCAAGGTGTATTTTTCTAGTGGGAATGATGATCATGGTGTTAGTCAGAGTGTGGAATATGAGGAAGAAAGAGAGATTATCAAGGTTTAATTTCAATATGTTTGGCTCTGTTGTGCTGTTTCTTCAAGACCCTTCAAGAATTTTATTTTGTTTTATACTTTTTTAGATTATATATGTTGCCCATCATGTGTCCAATTTAACACTACTGCAGAGGAAGTATGAGCTGTTTAAAGAGCGCCTTCAGAGAGAAGAAGAAAATGCAGAGTTCAAAGAAACAGGCAGTCCCAAGGCTAAAATCCATCACCCTATTGTTGAGGTATGTACAGTTTCTATGGAACATTGCCTAATTATTTCAATTCCGAAACACTGCAATTGTTTGAGACTTTTTCTACTTCAGGTGGTACATGATAGGTCAGATGACATGGCGGGTTCTCACCAAGTTCAGATGCCTCTTCTTGTGTATGTTTCTCGTGAGAAAAGGCCACCTCATCCAAACCATTTCAAAGCTGGAGCACTTAATGTTCTTGTATGTACCCTGTCTCTCATGCTTCATTTTTTTTTTTTTCTTCATTTTCCCTCATATTTGTGCTCACATGAAGCTGAATTAAAACACTTGTACATTTGTTTCAGCTTAGAGTTTCCAGCATTCTCAGCAACTCCTCTTACATATTGATACTAGATTGTGACATGTACTGCAATGACTCAACATCTGCCAGGCAAGCAATGTGTTTCCACCTTGATCCAAAAATCTCTCCGTCCCTGGCTTATGTTCAATTTCCTCAAAAATTCCACAACATTAGTAAGACTGACATCTATGATAGCCAGTTAAGAATTACATTCATGGTATGTTAATGATGAAAGTGACATTGTATACTAATTTGTCCATTTATATAGTTGCAACGCATCATGGTTCCCAGAGCCATGGATTTTGATGTTTGCAGTCATTTTGCTGAACCTTTCACGTGAAGAGTTACTACTATGATTAAGTCTTGCATTTTGTTTCAGACAAGGTGGCCAGGTATTGATGGAATTCAGGGACCGATGCTGTCTGGAACTGGCTATTACATGAAGAGAGAAGCATTATATGGAAAGTTTTTGCAGAAAGGTACTTACATTATCCTTATCAACTAGATTTTACTCAGAGTCCTAAAATGGAACTAGCATTCAAAATTGCTTGTGATCCAATGCTAATGGAGATTATTTGGATCGGTAAAGATATGCTACAGACTTTATATGCCATTTAATTCTTAAAGCTACTCTACTTCTCTACATTAAATAACGTGTCTACTGCAAAGGGTGTCTGCAAGATTGGATTAACATGTATCCTACTTTCTTCAAAAAAAAAAAAAAACAGAAATTGTTAATCCCATATGATGGAAGGTGACTGCATGAGCATGCTCAAGTATTAAACAACTTCAAACTGCAGTACAATTATTCATGATGCATACTGCTTTCTTCTTGTGTCTTCAGTGCAGAAAGTCCTTCCAAGCGCCAAATTTTTTCTTATAAAATCAGTGGCTAAAATAATAATTATTATAATAATAATAAAGGTGTTGTAAATATGTATTCAATCAAGATAAAAGAACAAAATAATGCCCCTATTTTTGAAATGACCCCTATTAGTCAGCAACCTGATTCTTCTTGGTACAAATTATAGAATTGAAAAATGTTGTCAGTCTTTATTGTGAAATTAACCATCTAGTTATATGCTGCTTCATTTTGATTCAGATCTTTTTGTTCTCAAGCAAGCTTTTGGTCCTTCAAATGAATTCATGATGGCACTTAAACATAAACGACATAACATCATTCATAGTGGGACCTCGTTGAGCATACTACAACAAGAAGCCCACTTTTTAGCCTCTTGCACCTATGAGAAAGAGACTCAATGGGGTAAACAGGTAGGCAATCTCTGACAAACATCAGCTTCCAATTTAGTCTACATATAGATGTCTTATCATGTCATTAAATCACCTTTTTTTTGGGCTTGAAACCAGATAGGATTCTTGTACCACTCCATGTTAGAAGATTACTTAACCGGATTCATCTTGCACTGCAATGGGTGGAATTCTGTCTTCTGTAATCCATCATGGCCAGCCTTCTTAGGTACTGCTACCACAAAATTGCATGACACATTGGTTCAAGGTACCAGGTGGAACTGCGGTTTACTTGAAGTTACCTTCTCAAAGTTCTGCCCACCTGTTTATGGGCTATCAAGAATGTCTGTGCTTCAAACCATGTGTTATGCCTACTACTCACTCCAGCCCCTCTATTCATTGCCCTTGTGGTGTTTGGCTACTGTTCCTCAGCTATGTCTCTTGAATGGCATTCCACTATACCCCAAGGTAAACCATGTTCATCCGGATAGGAATAGTCATTTTGAAGCCTAAGATAATCTCAACTAAGCTGAATAAAAATAATAAATGCAGGCTAAGAATTGGCCCCATTCATGGCAGAATCTGTGAAATTTCCCCATGTTGAGTGCCAAATTTCAATCAATCCTTTATATGTAAACTTCCAGTTGTATCTGATGTTCCTTTCTCTCATCTGCAGGCTTCAAGTCCATGGTTTATGATCTTTTCATCTGTCTTCATATTCTCCCAACTTAACACTTTAGGTGACGTTCTGCTTAAAGGAGGTTCAGTCCTGACGTGGTGGAATGAACAACGGATGTGGATGATAAAATCAGTCACTGCTTACACCTATGGAACTCTAGATGCTATCTTGAAGTGTTTTGGCATGAGACAACCAAAGTTCTTACCAACCAATAAAGTTTGTGATAGTGAAGAAGTCACTCTATACCAAATGGGTAAGTTCAACTTCCAAACCTCAACCAACTTTCTTGTT
The DNA here is from genome assembly GCA_026122585.1 of Anacardium occidentale. Lineage (NCBI taxonomy): Eukaryota > Viridiplantae > Streptophyta > Magnoliopsida > Sapindales > Anacardiaceae > Anacardium > Anacardium occidentale. Next base: position 432,252 of record JAJEJH010000273.1, read on the forward strand.
CCATTAGTTGCTTTGGTCATGTTGAACATGATCGCCTTTGCCGGAGGATTTGCCAGAATGATAATTTTACGGAGTTGGAATGAGATGATTGGACAATTTTTCCTCTCATTTTACATCTTATGGGTGAATTACCCTATAATTGAAGGGATGATATTGAGGAAGGATATAGGGCGAATTCCTTATGCTGTTAGCTTATCGTCTCTAGCTCTCTCCATCATTTTCTTGTGCCTGGGTTCCATGGTTCTCAGGTTTCAAGCTGGAATTCAGGGAATCCACACCTGCAATACTAATTAATACAGACAGATTCAGAATATGTAGCATTGAGTTTGCATTTCGCACCCAAATCTTCTTTGTAACCTTAGCCGTAGGGCTTTTTGACAAATATCTTGCTCAGGTGCCTTGTTTCACCATTCATGATTAAATTGAAACAGTCTATTAGTTGGCGAGAAAAAGTTGCATGATTCTGTTCTTGGCTTATTTTTTCTAAATCATTCCTACAAGCCGTGCTTGGAAATATAACATGGTTGATATCATGTCATACAATAAAAATTACATTTGGGCAAGACGATTCCAGTGCCTTGTATAGCTTCACGGGGTGCCATATGTAGTATAAAATTAGAATAAGTTACTCTTTGGAATGCTGCTTGGCCATTTTAGTCTCACAATGTAAAAGACCATATCATCGCTAAAACATCTTCTTCCTCTTTCAAACCTCACAAGAAAAACGCCTAAAAACCTACTTTTCTTTTCTATTCCTTGCTTCTTCAAGATGGTTCCATTTCCTTTTACGAAATTGATGAACCCAATTCCACAATTCTCATAAAGCCATTAAACATGACTCATATCTATGCTCGAGATCATGAAAAAGAAGAAGACAGTAAACAAAAAATCAATACCCACATGACTTAAAGGCATACAAGATTCTGGACGAAATAGGCGTTGATGTTAGTGTTGTTTACTGTTAAGAATAGAGACTCTGGGTTTTGCTCAGGAAATTGGAGAAAAAATTCAATAACATCTAAAGGGGAACCGCTGTTTTAGAACATTTTTAAAGAAGGCATCAGTGGGCTGGATCACTTGTGGTTGAAGGCCGAATCCATAGGCTATGAATCCAAATAAGAATGAGAGAGTTCGACCAAACACCACTAACTCATTTGGATAGAAAAAAAGGTCTTACTGTAAGAATTGGTCAAAAAGAAGCCTTGTGATATTTGAAAAACCTACCACCTTGGAAGATGCAATTCAAGAAAAAGAGTGGTAATAAGTTATGATAGAAGAGAGAAACTGTCGATGTCAAATGGGTCTACAAAACCGAAAGAATCCAAATAGCACTTTAAACAAACATAAGGCTAGGTTGGTAGTGCAAGACTATGCTCAAAAGGAAGGAATTGAATTTTCGAAGGCCCTTGCACCAGTCACAAGACTAGATATAACAAGGCTCCTCATTGTTTTGGCTGCTACAAAAGGATGGATAATTCATCAGTTAAATATGGAGTCGACATTTCTAAATAACTATCATGAGGAAGAGATTTTCATTGAGCAACCACAAGGTTTCATAGTGACTGGGCAAGAATAAAAATTTTACAAGCTTATTAAAGCTTTGTATATGTTGAAGCAAGCACCACAGGCTTGGTATGCTTAGATTGATAACTATCTAATCAAGAAAAAATTGAAAAGAAGCTAGAATGATGCAATAATTTATATTTACAAGTAGAAAATGGGGTAGAAATCATTGTGTCATTGTATGTCGATGACTTACTAGCCATAGGAGGAAATTCAAATGACATTACTGTGACGCCGGTTTTTATCGCACCGAGCCAAGACAGACTTGTCACCCTTGTTTAATCATCATAAACGTAGTCAAGAGGAGTGCATAACGGGTTTGTGGCCCGTTATGGAGTCGTCACTCGAGGGTTATATCGAGAAAATATACATCGCTGAGGATGAACGATTTATGGATCATTTGCAAATGACCTAACCATTCCTCACCTGCCCAATGGGTCGGGTTCGGAGAATCAGGTATGACGATGGAAAAGTGTTAAACACCCATGTCACCTAGTGTAAAAGTCGACCTTTACTTTTATGGTTCGTTCATTAAGCACGTTATCGAGTTTAATTAAATTCCATTCTATCATGCAATACATTATTAATATTAATCATACATATACAATAAATTACATTCATCTATGAATATAATAAAATATAAAAAAAAAATTAAAAATTATAACCATTTTTTCATACACCCCTATACATTTTAGTTAACCCTAAACAAGCTTACAAAATAATGAACAAATAAATAAATCTTGTAAAAACAATTTTATTAGTTAATCTAATAAAATATACAAATATGTTAAATAGAGAAATCTGCAAAACAAAATTTAGTTAGAGATTGTACTAAAAAAAATAAAAAAGGGCCCTACAATTAAGCCTCTAGCATATGGCCCAATAGAATATTAAGTAAAAACCAAGATGCAATTTCTCCCTCACAAGACTCAAACCCGGGTGCAAAGCACCAAACCTCCCGACTTTCACCACCAAGGCAGCAGCCATTTAATTTGAATGCAATTATAAAATATATAATGCACATGGATACACCATTTTTCCTCAAACAAATACAAAATATACAGTTTATAAACATATAAAAATATATACGGTAATACAAACACGCAGAGTATATAATATATACAATTTAATAATTACACAATACATATAACAGATACATGCAAAATATATATAAATTAATATAATATATACACAAAATACAATAATAGGTGTATGTACAGTATGTAATATAATCTAAACATAATATAATATATGTACAAAATATATTAATATATGTAAATATATATATACAGTAAGAAAATAAAAAAAATGATAATAATATAGATAATCATGTACAGTAGCCAGCAAAATAAAGTTAAATCAAATGAATATATAAAATAAAAGTAAAAATAAAAAGAATGTGATAACAAATGCAAAATAAAAATAATAAAAAAAGATAACAGAAAACAAAATAAATAAATAAAAACAAAGGAGCAACTTTGCCTAGTGCGATTTGAACCTAGGAGGGAAAATAACATGACCTATTTGTAGAAAGAAAATGAAAAGTGTAACAAGTCATGAACATAAAAGGATAAGAACCTATTTGTAGATACAGTTAAGAAATACTTATTTAGTGACTCGTCATTGACTCCTAAAAATTTTCCATTCTTTGCAAGTTAGAGGTTTTAGCTACTAAGATAAGACAAAAGGCAGCTGAGGATGGAATACGGTTTTAGATCATGTTTCACCCATACAAATGTCATGAAGAATTACATTTTCACTCTCATATAATGTCCAGTTTACATGTATATTTTGTACAAACTCACCTATATTTCAGATATATATTACATATATATTACTAATGTATGGTGCTTTTTAGTATACAATGTACTATATTATATTATTTATGTTTTAAGCTTTTGCAACATGCATATTTTCTATAAGTTTATGTGTTACACTAATATATATAAAAGATGATTAATTTAATGATTATGATTTTCAATAGTGAAAAAAAAGAGTAAATATATACATAATAATAAATAGTATATATATAATAGTGTCTTCATAGTTAAGCATTAAAAAAAAAAAAAAAAAAAAAGACATTGTAACTTAGTCGACATGTGAAACTGAGTATGTAACTGTTATTGCAACAAACCAAGTGGCTAGGGTTAGAAAAGTTCTCTCTTACTTAAGAATAGGTTGATCCCAAAGTTATCTATTGTGATAATTAGTTAGTTGTGAAGATCACAAATAATCTAGTAAATGATGGAAAGATGTAATACATTAAAATCAAATATCATGTTATTTGAGAAGCTAAAAGCAACAAAGAGATTCACATAACACATTGCATTGAAGATGAACAACTTATTAATATATTTACTGTAAGACCCGCCGCCACGAGTACCCCTGATGCTGACTCATACTGTTCTTTTATTTAATATACTAGAAATTGAGTACCGGCGACGGAAATCCTACGAAAATAAATCCTACTGCTAAATTACATTCGCATGCGGAAGCTGAAAACAACTGAAATATAAATGTACAATGGGCCCAAACTGGCCTTTTTCATATAAACAACTGTTCGGTACATCTGATTACATTTACATTAAAGTACAAGACCCATCCAAAACTGAAAATAAAATACATGCTGAAAAGTGTGTGTGGGGTCCCTTCTCGCAAGCCTCAGTCCACCCGCTCCTTGCCAGCAGCAACAAAACCTGAAAATGAAGGAAGAAGGAAAGTGATGAGTGATAAAGATCACCTAGTAAGCATTCCTTACTTCCCTCGACCTAAGCAAGCAACAAACAAGGTCATACATACCTGGCCTCGGCTCTATTCATACATCTAGTCACTTGTTGGTGCTGAATCTGATTACTAGTTATCTGTTTCTCATTATTTACCATTTCATGTAATGCATGATATGACATGATATCTAAAATAGCTGATGATGCATGCGTCTGAATAATCTATATGTACCCGAAGGTACCTATTGTGCTGATCAGGTTGATGAACATAGAGATTTGACATCTTGGCCATGTGGGCTGAACATTCTAGCTACTGGCTAGAAAGCTGAAAATGTAATGCTGTTGAGCAGTCTGACTGGTGTCAGAAAGCTGAATCCCACAGATGTCTCCTCGAATTCACCGAAAGCTATAACCCATATATTGGATTCTGAATACTAAAAACTACTGAATTCAGATCCCTAGATCCTCTTTCAGGCTACATGTTATGCTCTGGTATGCATATGCATCATTATTGTCTGAATATTTGGTTATCTGATGCTTATTAATCATTAAAACTGGTTTTCCACGTATAATAAGTCATTTTGTGCCTTTTCTGGAAAATCAAGTTAATGCACGGGCGTGTGGACAAGGCACACGGTCGTGCATGAGAGACACACGACCGTGCATAGCAAGGGCACACGGGCGTGTGCCGAGACACACAGGATTGTTCGCCAACCGTGCGGTCTGTCGTGCATACTTCTGAAATTTGGGTGCATTTCTACTGAAAATCAGGCACACGACCGTGCTCCTCAGGACACACGGTCGTGTCCGTTGCTTTCAGGCCGTGCGTACTTCATGCACACGATCGTGTCCTTACAGAAACAAGGGTACACAGGCGTGGTCTTACGGGCACACGACTGTGCGTCCCATTCTGCATAGACATGACTCACATGGAACTGCAGGAATCCAAGCCATTTCTCATCCAAACTGAAATTAAACTCAAACATACATTCAAGGCACTTCACTATACAAATATCAAGCATCAATTTTATCATCCATCAATTACTACTGAATCCACTATGGAAACTCAAACTTTTCTCTCACAACACACACACAAACAAAGCAAGCATGCATTCTGGGTGGAAAACATCATATAAAGCATCATTCATCATATATCAATATACATTCATGACATAACAGGCTGGAAACATCGATAAACGTTTCCAAGCACTCACAATCATCACAAGCATGCTCGGAAAGCAAGAAGGAAGTGAGAGAACACTTACCTCTTGACATGGCGACTGGAAAACTCAAAGCTATTTACTCTCTTGCTGGATTTGGGGCTGCTGGATGCTGAATCTCTCGTCTAAGGCTGGGAGCTACTGAAATAGAAAGGAAACTTAAGCTGAAAATGGGAAAATCGGATGAGAAAACTAATAAATCTCCCGTCTCTCTCACAACCACCCACCTGCACGGGCGTGCAAGGCGAGGTGCACAGGAGTGCACCAGGAAAAATGAATATAATTCATTTCCTACATTTCACATGATTGAAATCTCCCTGAAGGAATCATACGAAGACCACACAGCTCTGGAAAACTTACTAACTCACCCCTGAACTCTTATAGACTCTCAATCTATTCCTGAATTCTATTTCTAACCCTAAAACTCTACCCCTAAGGGCTTTTCTAACATGAGATGCTACATTTACTAAAGCTTTATCTCAAAGCAAAGTTTTTATATCTTCGAAATAAGTTAGGAGTCAAAACCTGAAAGTTTGGAGAAAGAGTGTTAAAAAATGAGACTTCAAGTTTTTCTCAGGATGTTAGAGGAATTATTAAACAACGTCAAAAGGGGAGCTATCGAATTTTAGAACATTTTTTAAAAAAGCATCAATAGGTTGGATCACTTGTGGTTGAAGGTCAAATCTATAGATTATGAATCCAAATAGGAATGAAAGATTTTAACCAAGCACCACAAACTCATTTGGATAAAAAAAATCTAAACATAAGAACATATCAAAAAGGCATTTTAGTAAGAGATGAAAAGTAATCATAGGTTGTTTATGATTTTATAGAAGTGCAAAATATAATTTCAGTTTTATTAAGTAGTAATGGCTAAATTTTAGCCAACTAGGATTTTTTTTTTTGTGTGTATTTTGTTTTCTCCTATAAAAGAAGATCCTTGTCATGAATAAGAACAAAGTAATTTTATTTTATTTTTTTCTGAAAAAGTGAACTTTTACAAAGCCATATATGTCCTCTTGGACTCAGCGTTCATGGTAATCAATGCCATTGATCTTGATTAACCTTGTTTCGACCTTCATGATTACCATATTATGGGAATTTTAGAAGAAAATTTTCTTTACCAAGTACATCAATTATTTGAGAGTCATTAAGATAAATTTGTTTTTTCTCTATCCCCTATTGGAGTGTAGAATGTGAAGACATATTTGTTTGTACAATGTTGGACTCTTGTGTGTTTGATTGATGAAAAACATATGTTAAAATATCTAACCGGTTATTACATGAAATGATCATAACAAACAGGACTAAAATGTATTATTTATGTAGGATTTGCCTAACGCATGACCATGCGTGTCCCATAATAGGAACACATGACTTGGTTGAATCGTGCGAGGCATCCGTGCATGAAGAAGCAATGATACATGATGGTACAATTTTTGAACACACGATCGTGTGTCTAAATATGTGGACACATTATCAAGGTCTCTCGTGCAAGTCCATTCATGTTAAAGGCAAAAGTCATTACCTAAACACACGTTTGTGTAACGACAACACACCCCTATGCAAGTTTGGAAATCATGATCTTATGGTGTTCATGTGGGTATTGTTTGAAAGATCGTGTGAGTTTTTAGATTTGAAGATAGACAATTGTACGATGAAGAACATGACCGTTGTAGGACCCGCCACCCCGAGTACCCCTGCTGCTAAAGAATACTGTTCTTTTACTTAATAAACTGAAAATTTGGGTACCCGAGACGGGAATCCTACGAAAAAAAAAAGAAATCTGCTACTATACACTGTAAGCGGAAGCTGAAACTAATACTGAAATATACAATGAGCCCAAACTGGCTTTTCATTACTGTATAAATTGTTTCTGTACATAGATATATACATCTGAATACATACAAGACCTCACAGGTCCAAAACTGAAAATAAAATACATGCTGGTAGTGTGTGTGTGGTCCTCCTTGCCAGCCTCAATCCACCCGCTCCTCGCCAGCAGCACACTGACCTGAAAAGGAAGGAAGAAGGAAAGGGATGAGTGATAAAGATCACCCAGTAAGCATTCCTTACTTCCCTCGACCCAAGCAAGCAACAAACAAGGGCACACATACCTGGTCGGCCCTATACATGCATCTATGCGCTTGTGGGCGCTGATTCTGATTACTGATTTCTGATTACTGGTTTCTGATTATTAATTAGTCATGCCATAATATATGCATAATGTCATGCTGAGCTGGAAACTGAAATTGACTGATGATGCATGTATCTGTCTATCTGAATCTGAATGTATCCGAAGGTACCTGCTGTACTGATCAGGCTGATGAACACAGGGATTCGACATCCTGGCCAAGTGAGCTGAAAATTCTAGCTACTGACTAGAAAACTGAAATCTGATAAACTGCTGAGCTGACTAACTGGTGTCAGAAAGTTGGGTCCCACAGATGCCCCCTCGAGTTCACCCCAAAACTGAAACCCATACATTGGGTTTTAACTACTGAAATCTACTGAATTCGGATCCCTGGATCCTCAATCAGGCTACATGCTGTGCTATGCATGCTTATGCATCTGTTCTTAACTGAAATCTGGATTATCTGATGATTATTAGGCCTTGGATGGATTACCAAACCTTTAACAATTCATTTCTGCCTTTTTCTGGAAAATCTGGAAGGCACACGACCATGCAAGGAAGGCACATGGTCGTGCACGTAACACACACGACCGTGCTGGGCAAGGGCACACGGGCGTGTGCCCCAGCACACGGGACCGTGTGCTGGCCGTGCGTCTGGGCATGTGTGTTTCTGGAATTTCTGGCCATTTCATGCAAAAATGGGACACACGGCCGTGTCCCTCAGGACACACGGTCGTGTCCCTGCATTTCCAGGCTGTGTGCCCATCGCACACACGGGCGTGCGCTCGTAAAACCAAAGGCACACGGGCGTGCGTCTGCGGACACACGGTCGTGCACCTGGGTTTGCTGCAGCAGACTTTACCTGGAAATGTCAGAAACCCAACCAAACCACATCCAATCTGTAATTAAACTGAAACATGCATAAATGGCACTTCTAACAACACATACAAATCATCAATTTCATCATCCATCCACTACGACTGATTTCACCATGGAAATCCATCACTTCTCTCACCAACACACATACAAGTCAAACAAGCATGCATTTGGGAGGAAAAATCATCAAACACAATATCATATCATCATCATGGCATCATACAAACATACACAACATATCATCACATACTGGAAACGCCGGTAAACATTTCCAGACATCTCAAACAAGCTGGGAACAACAGGGAGAGAGTAAGAAACACTTACCTCTCGACATGGCTGCTGGATATCTCAAATCCAAACTAATCTCTCTGATCTCTTGCTGGATTGGGAGCTGCTGGAAACTGAATTTCACGCTTAGGGCTGGGAACTGCTGAAACAAAGAAGAGAGAAGCTGAAACTGGATGAGAAAGCATTAATCTCTCGTCTCTCTCTCTTTTCTACCCACCTGCACGGGCGTGCATGGATGATGCACGGGAGTGCATCAAGGAAAAATGGATAAAATCCATTTCCCGCGCTTCGCATGATTAAAACCTCCCTAAAGGCATTATACGAAGGCCACACAGCCCTGAAAAACTACTATCTCACCCCTGAACTTTGCTAGACCCCCAATCTATCTCTGAATTCTATTTCTAACCCCAAAACTCTACCTCTAAGGGCTTTCTAAAACTCTAGGATGCTACAACCGTGTGTTTGCTCTGAACTTTTCCAACGACTCTTAAATAGCTCAAACAGCTACCTCTTCTTATCCTCTATAAATTGAAGATGATTTGAAGACTCAAAAGTTAGAGAATTAGTCCAACACTTTTATCTTTCATTCTTTAATTCTTCTTTACCATTTTTTCTCACTAGAAATATATTGTAAATCATTTGAGAGAATTTTTTTGAGCTTAATTTCGTTTCCGCCTATTAAGGGGCAATTTCCTTTTTTTGTATTTTTCATACACCCTTGAGCGCAATCTCGTGAAACTAATTAAGGCAAAATTCCTAAAGAAATTATGTTAAGGACAAAATCCTTTGTTATCAAAACTAGTGTATAAGGGCAAAATCTCCTGGACAAAAAACTACTATATCTTTGTGGTTAAAGATAGTAGAGGAAAATCTTCAAAAAGGATTACTTGAAGTAATGGATATAGAAGGCGTAAAAAAGCTCCAAACCATTCCAAATTGGCTGATTATTTTTTTTTCCTATGCTCTTTATTTTACATGTATGCTTTGTATTGTTTATATGTTTGGCTATGATTATTGGTTGATTAGTGAATACGAAAAGTTTTAAGTTTTCACAAAGTTTTCACCTCCTTCTAGATTATTTTTCATTTATTATTTAGGGTTTAATAATTAGTATTAGAGTTTGAGCTCTCATTTTTTAAAGTTAAACGATTTTAAGAGTTTAAGATTCGGTTTTAAAACTTAATGACCAACCATTTTTCAAAACTAATTTTTGAAAAAGGAGACAGTTCTCTTAGGCCACCCTTGTTTTCTGTAGAAAATTATAGTCCATGGAAAATTCATATGAAATTTTTCATTCAATCTTTGAAAAATCATTGACAAAGGTGATTTTTTTCCTTTAAATCCAAACACTAATTTGCCCAAAAATAAAGATAAGTTTAATGAAAATAAGTAAAAATTAATAAGCTTAAACTCTAGAGCATTAAATTTGTTGTTTTATGCTTTGAATGCTATAGAATTTAAATGTGTATCCTCTTGTGAAACATTGAATGAAGCTTGGATGATCTTCCAAATGACATATGAAAGAACAAGCCAAGTAAATGAGTCCAAGGTGGAGTTTTTTTTTCGCAAGTATGAATTTTTCAAAATGAAGAAGGAAGAAAGCATAATGAAGATGTACAAGTAGTTTTCAAATATGTTGAATAAATTAAGAGGATTAGAGAAGAAATTTAAAACCATCAAATTAGTCAAGAATGTGCTAAGGTCATTCCGAAAGCTCAGAGTATGAAAGTGATAGTAATCGAAGAATCTAAAAAAATGACCAATACATGCATAGACAAATGATTGGGAGTCTCTTGACTCACGAAATGAAATGGATACTCAAGAACAAGAGAAGAAAAAGAAGAACATTACACTCAAGGTTAAAAAGAGTTTGAGTAAAGATGGTGCACCCTCAACCGAAGATAAAAAGAGCTCGATAGATAAAGAAGATCTAAAAATGCTCTTAAAGAAATTCAGCAAGGTCCTATCAAAAAGGAAAAAGAAGAAAAACGAAAAGATAGTTACTTGCTATGAGTGTGGGAAGAAAGAACATCACCGATAAGAATGCCCTTGAGTGAGAAAGAATAAATCCAAGAAGAACGTACTTACCACTTGGAGTAGGGAAGACTCAACCAATGAAGAAGATGAACAAGTCTTCTTATGCTTCTTCACCGAAAAGCAAAAATGAATAATTGATGTAGAAGAATCATCAATTTATGGTTTAAAATTGCTCATATTTACTATACTTGATTGATGATGTTGATAATGATGTCATGTTGTGATTTTAAATATATGACTACTTACTGTGATTGAGTACTTGCATTAAATTGATGCAAGTTGGTTGTGTGTGTGTATATATATATATATATATATATATATATATATATATATATGCTTTTATTGCAAATAAGATCAAATTTGATCACTTTGATTGCAAATGACATGAATTTATACATTGTTATCCCTTATGGTCAAAACATGCAAAATTTACATATATTTTGTGTTTTGATCAAATTTTGTGTAGAAAATTTTTATTCCCCCATGTGCCCCAAAATTTGTAAAATGATTTCAAATATGTCAATTATGTTTTGATTGATCTTAAACATGTTTGAAATGTGTTTTTAAATTATTTTGAATGATTTGAGATGAGTTAAAATTGATTTTGAAAAATTTTACATTGATTTAGAAAAAGTCTCATGTGTCAAAACTGTAATTTTTCTGCAGAATTCTAGGTTTTATGGGTCATACATGACCGTGTAGTTGGTATGCATGATTATGCATGCTTCATTTCCCCAATCATAAAACTATGCTTAAATGACACACGATCGTGCATGTTTTATAATCAAACAAACACGACCGTGCTTGTGAGTTACATGACTATGCTTGACATAATTTTTATAGAAAATTTTCTAGATTTTCAAATTTTAAGGTTTTTTGCGAATATTTTCCCTAAAATGCTTTGTTGATCATATCTTATTTATGAAAATATTATTTTCATTGAACATATCTATACATAAAAGGGGAGAAATGAAATATTGAATGCTCTTTGAATGTGATATAAGTTTGTATGTCTATGCTAATGAGAGGGGGAGTATTCATGTTTATTTTTTTAATTGATATCATTGAACAAGAGAGAGTTTAAATTGTTTTAAAAATGGGGAGATAAATTTATTTTTTGAAAGGGGAGAATTTAGAAGTTTTTATGCCGTATTTGACAAAATTATTTTAATAAGGGAGAGATATTGTTTGTGCTTTAATGAAAACATTTTAACATGTCTTTTTTATTTATAACAAAAAGGGGAAGAATATTGTGGTATGTTAAAATTATATGTTTTGAAATATTTTTGTGATTTATTAAATTTTTTTTTGATAAATATGTTATGTGTTTTAATTGCATTTTCACATAAGTTTTGTCATTAAATAAAAAAAGAAGATATTATTGGACCTTTGTATGTTTTGATTGATGAAAAACATATATTAAAATATCTAGTTGACCCATGCACGAAATGATCATGATAAATAGGACCAAAAAGTTTTATTTGTGCAGGATTTGCCTAGTGCACGATCGTGCGTGACAAGGCCACATGGCTATGTGTGTCTCATAAAAGGAACACATAACTTAGTTGAATCGTGTAAAACGTTCATGCATGAAGAAGTAAAGATGCATGATCATGCGTTTTTTAAATGCATACTCGTGTATCTAAATATGTGGACACATGTCTGTGCATCAACAAAACACACCTATCCAAATCTTAAAATCATGAGTGTGTAGTGTTCGTATAGATATCATGTCAAAAATCATGTGAGATTTTGGATTTAAAGGCATGAAAACACATGATCGTGTGTGTATGGAGCACACACTTATGTGATAGAAAAATTCGATTGTTGGGCCACGTGCATTGAAGGAAGCACAACTATGCAGATGAAAGACACGATCATGCATTTGCTCTGAACTTTCCCAATGACTCTCAAATCAACTCCAACAGCTTTTAAATCAACTCTAATGGCTATCTCTTCATATTCTCTATGGATTGTAGATGATTTGAAGACTTAAGAATTAGAGAATCAGTTTAATACTTCTATCTTCCATTTCCAATTCTTCTCCACCATCTTTTCTCTCGCTAGAAAATCAGCAATATAGCCACAGATGCCATTACTAAACCGAAGTAGCTCCATTCATTATAGCCCCATATACCAATGGCAATGAGCAGTAAGAATTATACAAGTGGGCATTGAAAAAGGAACAAATAAATAAAATGTCATTGCTCCCTAAATCAAATGGATCCCATAGCGGACAAACAAAAAAGAAGATATGTCCCGTACAAGTATACACGACATTGCAATCCAAAAATATACAAGAATAGTTCAAATAGCAAAAGCTAATCAGATAAACGATAATAGGTTAGAAGTTTAGTACAAAAATTCCAAGCAAACAATCAATGAAAAGGCATTGCAATAAAACAAACCCTTTCGACGAAAGGATTCTGCTTACTGCTATTCCTAAAAAGTGCAAGCTGGAATTCTTCCTGCATAAACCAAAAAAAAAAAAAAGTCAGAAATTAGCAGTTTTTGTAAAACAAATATCATATCAAGTGGAAGAGCAATATTAGTTTCCTTTGCGAATCTGAAAAATCATTCCTTTAGCAAGCAGGCCAACAAGTCAAAATTAGCTTATCATATAGATAGAAGGCTAAACACAACCTGGGATGGAGATACCTTATGAATAAGACAATCGTCAACATTGGTACTACTTAGCTTTCTAAACCACACAACACATCCACTTCATTCACAATAACTGCCTAAAATTTAGATGTAATTGGCATTCAAATATTAACTATGTGATAACAAATAGATTACTATCGACCATAGACAATGTTAATTGAACATAAAACTTTGAAAGCATCATACGTTCAGTTGCTTTTGTCATAAAGAAACATGATATGGAGAAGGCTAATGGTTGCAAGCACTGTAAAGATGCCACTGACATTGCCCAAGTATCAACACACAAGGCAAAGACTAGCATGGACCAGGTGCCATTTATAATATAAATGATGCTATAATTGAACAGCTGAAGATCATAATCACGTGCATTATGTGACATATATGTAACCCAGAGATCAATGCAGTCAGTAAACTGCCAAACGCATGTGTTCTACACTGCTTCCTGTTATAAGCAATAAAAACAAAAAATGATGAAAGCATTCCTCTGGGATATCAAAATTCAAAATAAATTAATTCCTATTAACACTAAATCTAATCAGCAGTTGAAATAATCTATCAATGACTATTTAAAACATGCACAACGCATCTGCACACCTTCTTCTTTGTTTGTAGACCTAACTGTAGTATCCTAGACATTTTCTGGATGGAAACCATAGCCTTGCTTGATGAGTTCTGCAGATCTTGAGAGCATAGCTCAACTAAAGAGTTTCCTTAGAAATCGTATGTGGTTGAATAAAGCTGGCTCCACAAACTTGCAGTGACCACTGAAGGCTTTGAACATTTTAATTAAGCAAGTATTAAAGAAACCTGCACTAAACAGAGAAGACATATCTTTAAAGAGGTGAAAGGCTTTAGATGATAGAATCCCTTCACCCATTGCCCACAGATGAACCCCAATCTGCATTTAATTCAAAAAATAAGGAATGAGCTTAAATAGCATAAACCAAACCAGTGCAAACACAAGTAAAGCCAAGGGACATATTGAATATGTCTATATACACCCATTCATTTCCTAAAGGATAACAGACATAGTAATACACTGATTCCTCTCATAAAACGATAACCCAACACGATAGGTTTATATTAAATGAAAGAAAATTAACTTTTAAAAAAACCATTACTGCATCCTTGTCACCGAGATGGTACACATAAATTCTTTAAAATGAAAAGCTATTCCCCATCGTTTTCTTCATCACATAAATGGAACTTTATTACATTTTTTATTTCTTATCAAAGTCCCTAAACAAAATGAATCCAAACAATTAAAATAAAAAATATATATATATATATATATATAAATAACAAGAACCGCCTTATTCTCTTGGAGCAAACCCACCAACAGCTAAGCCCTTCTCCTCCTTTGCTTTAACCAACCACCAATCGTACAATAAAACCTATACAAAAATAAGCAAATGAAACAAAAACATTGATGTATGGTCACTCAAAGCAAAGATTGAATAAAAAATTAAGAAGAATCTGGGCATACAGTGTCCAATGACAAGGAAGACAGTAGATGTCTACAAATTAGACAATGTAGAGTTGTCTTGTATGATGCAATAAAAACCTTACAATCATAGCTGATGTGGCTGCTTCTGATTTATCGCTCTGAACGCTAATTAAGTTTTGTCTATTATTCATATTTGACTATTTCTATTGTTCTTGAAAACCCAGCAGCAGCCAGCCTCCCTTCATCATCAAAATCCTTATCAAGTTTAAGTTCGACCAAATTGAAAAACAATTTTCAAATTCGGAGCTAAATTCAAGATCAAATTTTTATATAATTTAAGTAATTAATTCAGTCCAGCTAACTCACTTTTGACCCTGCACTTCTAGAACCAATATTCATCCAATCCGGCTTCCTTATGCATTTATAATTATTGATAAATTCTGAACAAAAAAGTAGCCGATTCAATGCTTGGTTCTTGTTTGGCCGTCTCGAAGCCAAAGAAGAACCAGCTAATTAAACATGCATTTAGATATACACGTTACACACCAATTACAGACGCACATGTTTTATTAAATTAGATTTTGCATGGGTTGCATCAGTTCATTCTTTTTGAACTGGTTCCCCACCTTGATTCCATCTAGCTTATCTCTTATTAGATTTTGCACTGAATCAGTATTAAATGAATGTAAAGGAGGAGACATGCGGACACTTAAACATGAGGATTAATAAACGCTCCTATTGATGATCGATGTGGGTGGATTTGATCTCAAGAAATACAGAATGCAATTAAGAATCTAAGAAAAAGTACTTGCACGATCTCTGGCATGCTACCTATCAACCCTATATATGAAACAAATTATTTGTCAAAAATACTTTGAATCAATCAATTTATTTCCTTAGCTTACTGTCTCCTCTTAGTTATTAGATGATTCACATGTGTGTCTCTGTGTGTATGTGTGTGTGTATATATATATATATATATATATATATATATATATATATATATATATATATATATATATATATATATATATATCAGCTATCGATATGATATCTCGTTTTGGGGAACTGGCTAGGAATTATATTGAGCACATGCGAGAGATATCATTTTGTAACGGTCCTCACTATTCCTTTACAATTCAAAAGGGAAAATTTTTCTTCAATTTGCAATTACTATGCTTCATCCTTGTGGGCTACGTTGGTATGGCAGTTGTTATTTGTAGGAAATTATACAAAATTGTACATAAGCTACTAAGAGAGACTTGCGAAGAGTGTATAAATGCCCTTGATGCATGAAAGCTACAGCACCTCAATTTGAAACTATTGATGCAAGAAATTGTACCAACATAATGATAAACTATCAAGAGATGTTATGTGAGAGTTGTGATGAAATTATGATTGAAAGTGTAATGAAACAATAATGCTTTGTTTGAATAAAACTTATATCCAATATTATGTTATTAATTACTCGTTCTTATAATATATTCACAAAGAACAATTACAAAAAGTGTCCTGTAAAGTGAATGAAAGATTTTTAAAGGAATTATTGAGAAAATAAGAAGAATATCTTTTCTATTTGGATAATAATAAAAGAAGATTAAAAAAGATGATGTCTTACCTTTGTCTCTCTTAGTTTTCATATGTCAGTGGAGAGGTTATTATAATCATGCAAAGACATATACTTAGAGATTTTCTTGATCTTAACATATGTGTGATTAAGGAGGTATATGTATAGTCAAGATCACTACACATTGTAAATGCTTGGATGTAGGTCTATCACTTTATATTTAATGTGATACACACTGTTTGATTAGATTAATGATTTTGTATTTAATGTGTTGGCAAAATGGTATAATCGCTTTGCAATGAATATAATATAATTTGACTGGTCGATAAGGTAATAATTATACCAGTTATCTATTTTAGCAATTTAAATACTTTATATAATAATAAATGTGAGAGTATGATTGAATGTTCAGATCTCTTTTTACTCAAAGAAAATATGTCTTTCTTGTTGAGTCGGGATAAAAATCCATTGATTCACAACTATATATATCTAGGCAATTTGTGTTATACACACCTACAATATGAATTACCTATGCAGTCGTAGTGATGTGTCAGATCATTCAGATGTTGAGCATATATATATATATAGTCAAATACATGCCACATGGTAGCTAAGCGCTGCGCGAGGTACAATCATGGAGGTTAGGTTTTTCTCCACCAAACAGAACTATTCTATATAGAGAAAAAGAGAGAGATCATGAAAGAACATAGAAATATGGAGATTAAAAAATGAAGGGCTGAAATTACTTAATGTGAAAGTATCACATAGCCGTCTGAGGAGAATAGTCCAATCAGAAACGACAAATCCTGCGTCTCTCCTAATACAAATAGACAGCAAAGACAATGTCTTCTAATTGTCGCTAGGCCACAAACCTTGATTTTGCTCACTTTTCTCTCTCACATCCTGAACCCTTTGTGTTAGACTGATAGCACTTCCAAGCCAGAAATTTTCGAAAAGTTATTGCTCACCAATAGAGATTTTCATATGGAATCAGCAGGGAAACATGGAACCGCAGATACTTCAAGAGAAGAAAATGATCGTCTTGAACAAGTCAAAGAAGACACTGCAGCTACCAAACGCTCTTATGAGTGCACTTTTTGCAAGCAGGGCTTCACCAACGCTCAGGCCTTAGGAGGGCACATGAATATACATCGGAAAGATCGAGCCAAGGCCAAGCAAGTTACCAGTTCTTCGTTTTCAAACAAGCTCTTAGCTATTAATGATGAGTGCATGAACCCTAGACATATTCCACCGATTTCAGCCGTTCACGAGGCTCAAAGGAATCCTCTCATGTATTACCCACCATCGGTATCTAGCCCTAGACATTCAAGTACTCATCAAAACGATAGAGAGTTTCTCCTCCCAAGGTCGCAGTCATCGACCACAAATGAAGAGCTTTTGAGTGCAAATTTGAGTTTAGGAATCGACCAACCGTGTGTAGAAGATAATCAAGTAAAAAGGGGAATTATGAAGGAAGACGAACTCGATTTGGAGCTTCGACTTGGTCATAGTCCGTAAGGAGTGCACTTTTATATCCCTCTCTCTCTCTCTCTCTCTCTCTCTCTCTCTATATATATATATATATATATATATATATATTCTGATTGTTGTATTGAAAATATAGTGTACAGAGGTGGAATTCATTCAAGGAGTACTGTTTCCAAACTGGCATATATAAAAGCAGTACATATATTTTCTTCCCGTAGATGTATAACTTAGGGAAGACTATATATATATTGTGAGATCATTTAAAGGAAAGGAAAGCTCTTTATTCTGAAAGCTTGGGAAGAGAGACACTCTTTGGTTCAAGAACACATTGACCGCAGATGATTTGGTGATCATCGAATGAAGTGCTATCAGCTTCTTGTGGTAAGCAATAATATGTTGTATGGTGTCTTAATTAATTAAGTAGAAAGCACACCAGAAGGCTCTCCATGTTCCTTTGATTTTCTAAGTGTTAATTTATATTTAATTTAATTCACATATAAGTTTGAGAAGTTAGAGGGTGTACCTAGTTCACATTGAGAACCTTCTCGCATTATATGGAAGGGTGTAGCTTTACATTCTTTGATTGTTTTTCCTTTGTTTTAGCCCTATTACAGGTTGCATACATAACTGAAATAATCCGATAATATGCATACAAAAAAATTGCCAGTTGTAAATAATCTTCCTTTCAATAATGATCTTCACATAGACAGACAACAATAAGAGTTCCTCGATTAATTTCCTTCTTGAAGTGGGAATGCCGATGTAGAAGCAAAAAAGGGTCAAAAATACTGTTTACTTCTTCAAGGCTAATTATTTGCACAACATACAAATTGCTTACCACTATTGGAATAATCGATAAGGGGGTTGCTTTAAAGATCATTGAAACTGTGATTTCTAATGTTTTAAGTGCTTTGTATGTAAAAAATATTTATATATAAAATTGCATAACCATTTGTTATGTTTGTATAACGGATATCGCGATGCACTTTGTAAATTAACATATATTATGTGAAGGATCAAAAGTCTAGTAATAAGTTGATTCCAAGCCAAAAATCATGTAAGTTTTTTTATGTGCATCAGGCGATGCACTTTGTAATAGAAGTTGAGGGTCGATTAGAAACCTTTAAGGTATTGGAAAGTAGGTTCATGCGGTTTAGAACAAATGGGATAGTGCAAGAGTTTTCTTATTCTATTATAAATATTGTCATATTTAGAATGAATTGTTGATTCAGTTTCGATTCTATTTAAACCATCATGTGTTATATATTATTAATGCATGGCTTGCTACAGTTCATAGATAATTCTTTAGGGCCAATCGGTGTAGACAACTAATTAGAACTTATAGTCTCTATTTTGGAGATGCTGGCAGTAGAGTATTGCGAGATTTCCTGAACTCCATACCATTTTTTCCCAATTTTAAATGTACTCCGTGCTTATGTTCTTCCTTTTGTCCAATACCAAAAACACTTAAAAGCATTGCGAGATTTCATTATCCTAGAGCTCTAATGGTGACATATTGTGCGTGAGTAGGAATGGAGTATGTAGCTCTAGCCAAAAAGGAACACATGAAAGAAGAAATTACTAAATACTTATAACAATAGTAAGCAATGTGTTGGAAACATTTGCTGGAATATATATATTAACATACATTAATTATGTTTTAATTTAATAGAACTTTGGCAAATGCATAATCAAGTAAGAATTTTTTGTGAATATGATACAGTCATATTGTAAAAACCTAACAAACTTTATATATAGTTGAATAATTTGGATTATAAGCATGAATTACTAAATTTTATTGAACTCGTAATGGTAAATCCAATAAACCTAATATAAGAACTTCATTATAAAAAGTAATACTAGAAAGGGTGATTGTTATCTACCCGTATGCGATAGAAGTAGATTGAATTATATTTATGTTAGTTTCTCTTAATTAAAAATGAGATTTTTAATTCAATAAATCCACTTTTGTCATGGTGAAGTGGATACACAACCACTCCAAAAATGAATAGTTGTTTAGCAATTTTCCATTATAAGATACATTTTAATTTTAAGTGATATTTGAAAAAGAACATTAATTATTTCTAGATCAATAATGACTTTTGAATAATCTTAGAATGATAAATAAAGACATAAGTTGTATGTATGTGTGTAATAAAACTAAATTTTATTAATAATAAAACTATGACTGCCGAAGAACAAAATAATAAAAGGGCTAAACAATCAAAGAAGGAAAACTGATACTTAGCGGCAAGCAAAAGCCACGGACAATGAAGGTTTGCTGGTTAGTGAGAGAGATTGTGAGGGACGTGTAAAATCATGCTGGGCGGGCTCGATCTGAACATATTGGCCCAATCTGGCCTAACTGAATGGAGGAGGGTCCAGTATTTTGGTGGGCAGCGGACCAAAAAACACTTTGTTAACAAACGGCACGATATTACAACGTGATAATTAATCAAAGTGCCAGTCCCAGAATGGCCTCTCAACTATTCCTCCTTTGTATAGAAATGGCTACATTTCAGGTAACTCTGGCTCCATTGGCCCTGACAAGGTCTATAAAACAGTGTAAAACAATGAAAAATACCCGTAATTGGTTCAGGGCCCTTTTTTTTTCTGAAGTTTTGCCTTTCACTTTGAGTTTGAAAGCTTCACCGACAATACACAAACACATAATAATCCAACTTCAAAGACATATAAGCCATATATGTGTTAATAAATTAATATATCCTCCATGCTATTCTATTAACCTTCCCATTATTCATTTGACTTTCCTGTTCTTGATCTATCTAGTTGTAAATTAAAGTCTAAGTTGCAATCTACGTGCGTTAAGTTAGAATCTAAGGTCTGAAAAACTCTTTGACTGCAGCAGTTGGGAAGAGATACACATGGTGTGTTAGTGATCAATGGAGAGATGTGGTAGGAGTAATGCGAGCATGTGGAATGTGCAGGGACCCCTCCACCATTTTTCCACCTTTTTGTTAGACATCTTCTAGTACGTACCATCTTCTGTATCACATGGATATTGTTTAATCTTCACTTTCTCCATTCCCCAATTATGTTTTCTGTCTCCACACTCCCATCCCTCGTACTCACTGTTTTCCTCAAGCTTCCTCTCTCTATCACCTTACACAACTAATTTTACTGCACGTCAATTATGGTGTTATTTACTTATTGCACCTAGAACAACAACTGATTAAAGCATATATAATTATGATGATTACTGCTAAACACTTATAAATCAGGTGTTTTAAGAAAACAAGGCAATTAAATCAACAGAAACAATGATGATGTCTGAGTTTTAGATATTTTTGCCCACAGGATTGTGATGGAAAATAAAGAATGGTTGAAACAAGAAATAAGTGCGATGATTTAACATCTGCTCTATTATATTTATACTGTGTATGCATCTTATATGGCAGATTTCCCCTCCAGCTTTTAAGATTTGATGTGCATGAATCTTCCTTATCAATTAATATATATATATATATATATATCTAGTTTTAATTACTAGTGTCTTTGACTTAACTAATTGATAGTAATTAAGGCTATTTAGTGAAAAAGAAACCAAGTAGTTTAATTTCTTAATCAATAAAAGCTACTTAAAGTAATTCATCTCCCTTCGCAAGTTTCCTTTACAAAGCTACTCACAGTAAAAGGCCACCTAATTAGCAAGACATATTCTTTTCTTCTGCCCCACATTCTCATCACCTAGACCTTGTCAAATTTTTGTTAGATTCGGCAATAATTTTAGGACTTCATGATGGATTCAAATCCTGACCCGTATGGATGTGCTAATTATAAGTAAACACAGTTTAAGACTCGAAGCAAAAACTGTCTACACAGTTTGAAAATGTGTGGTTATCCATCTCTACACATTTTACATTATCTTTCCAACGAAAATGGTAAAATTTCAGAGCAATACCCACTTTCATTTAATTGGAAGGACAAATAGTTCAATGACTTTCAACAACTTCAATTACAATTTCACTTGAAACTCTCTTTACTATGAAAGAAATAAAACATAAATCGTCTTTTGAAAAAAAAGACCCGGAAAATTTTCAAATTTAGCATAATTAGGCATTACACGGAACTACAAACGTCATTCCTTCTGAAAAATTCTTATAAATATGTACAAAATATTCTCAAATCTCAGGTCTAAAGTCATGTTTTGGAAATAAAGTGATCAGGAATTGAAGAAACTGTGTGAGATATATATAAAATGAACATTTACTATTCATCACATAGAATTTTATTCCATCTGCGAAGTTGACAAAAGTATATCAATTTTTTTTTTTTTTTGGTAATTTAAAAGTATATCAATTTTGAGTCCTCAAAACTTAAAATATTTATTTTGTGTATGTATGAAAAGTCTACATGCTGGGAGCCAGGGAAAGTCGAATTCCAACAAGAATAGTTGATAACGAAAAGGGGATCCAATCTGAATCCCTTGAAGGAAAATGGATTTAGAGACATGGAAATTCTGAAACCATACGTTGTACACTTTATAATGCTCCCCACTGGGATTTGTTTGAACAATTATTAGCTTAGAGTTTCAAAAGAAACATCTATTAAGAGTTGAAAATCTGTTGGTGAGTTGAGAGCATTATGGCCACCGTTTCACTTTCTTGATGCTTCTTTTTCATTTTCCTTTATTAGAAAGAAAAAGAAATAAATAAATAATAATGATAATGCATGGTGTTTAATTTATGAATGAATACTTGCAAGGAGCTTTAAAAACTGATGAGGTAAAAAGTTGATACAGAAAAAAGTTTATGGCTCATGGTGATGGCTTTTGAAAGTGGTATTATTGAGAGACCCCAAAAAGGACAAGCCAAAGTCAAAAACAATGGGTGGAATTGAATTTCAGTCCCCATTTCTGAGATGAGGTTCATCAGAAGGAAGCCATGTGCCCTAGCTCTTATAATTTTGCCCGGCTACTGAATTGCTTTATGACCAAAACAACTAAACAGAATTAGATAAGCTTTGGACAAATTTGAAACAAGTTACAGTGTGTTTTCATTGATTCGATGAACAAGTCAAAGAAAATGATAATACTGAAGAATGGCAAAGCTGATATTTTAGAGGTTTAAACGTACAAATTATTCATAACTTCTGAATTCCAAATTATTCTGATCCTGGTTCAATGTATTATGTATGCTTTGACTGCAAAACCCAAATGCCATTGGCCAAAGCAATTAATATCAACCCGTCTATTCATATTTAATTATAACCATCAGAAATAGCGTATCCCACTCAAATATATCTACATCATCACCAGTCATAATCTTACAAAAAATATCAAAATGTATAAGAAGTAAAGTTATGTTGAGGAAAATACTGTTGAACCTTGGTCTCACATCTTGTATTTGTCTAGCCAAATGCAGCAGGGCTCTTTGAAACACAGCAAAATATCGATATGCGTCAGATCTTGCATTGCAGCTTAGCATGAGTTGACAAAGAAACGTGCAAACAACGAAATGGCTTTTTCGAGTTTTGGTGGGTTCATCTAGAAGACTAGATGGGCACAGGGAGACTTAATTCAATTTCCAAATGCATGCACAAAAACGACAGTTCTTTTTTTTTTTTTTTTTTTCCTTCCTCTTCTTACATTTCTTCGAGTTGTCATCATAATCTCAGCAAGAAAATTCAGACTTCATGGAATTAGGTGTTCTTCAACCACTGCTTTTAAGGCATTATATCAATAATCTACAATATCCAATAATCCAATTAATATATTCATTTTTTGTCATATCATCAATTATCTTTCACATTGAAACAATATATTATCCTTGTAAGTAGAGTTTTTAAAACCAGAGCGGCAATCAAACCAG